>JADDOH010006615.1:0-31629 GCA_016648135.1 Agrypnia vestita | reverse complement strand
GATTGTTTTGTTTTGTTCGTTTAATATAAGTAATATCATATTTTTATGAGTTACCGTAATTATTTATCTATATGATTTTATTATTGAGAGTGATGCAACGAATACTACCTTCACGAATACGAATATCAGGCTTACTATTCGGTGAATACGAACGCGAATATTTCCACCAAGGTGGGGGGGGGAACTTGAACATACTTGTAAATATAATAACCTTGATGCAACGAATACTACCTTCATGAATACGAATATCAGGCCTACTATTCGGTGAATACGAATGCGAATATTTCCACCAAGGTGGGGGAACTTGAACATACTTGTAAATATAATAACCTTGATGCAACGAATACTACCTTCACGAATACGAATATCAGGCCTACTATTCGGTGAATACGAATGCGAATATTTCCACAAAGGTGGGGGGAGAACGCAAGCATACTTGTAATTGTATTGTTTATGTCTGCTTGTGATATCACTATACGGCGTAGATGAACTAGTTTGAAAGGGCTTATGTTCTGCATATGCTCGGCGTAGAGGGAATAGTCTTCTTGTTTCTAGGATCCTATACAGGTTTACAGGTGCTGATATTGAAATATATATACAAGGAAAAAACTATTTTGGGAACCATTAACTGGATGGCAGATATTGAAGCACACATACACACAAGGAGGACGTTATGTTAAATACATGACTGGAAAGTTGTTATTGGAAAACACAGGCGTCCAGTCGGCGGGACGCAAGCATACTTGTAATTATATCGTTTATGTCTGCATGTGATATCACTGTACGGCGTAGATGAACTAGTTTTAAGGGGTTTATGTCCTGTATGTGCTCGGCGTAGAGGGAATAGTTTTCTTGTTTCTAGGATCTAATACAGTTTTACAGGTGCTGATATTGAAATATATATATATATATATATATATACAAGGAAAACACCTTTTGGGAATCATTAACTGGATGACAGATATTGAAGCACACATACACACAAGGAGGACATTATGTTAAATACATGACTGGAAGGTTGTTATTGGAAAACACAGGCGCTACTAGAGGATATGGACAGTTTACAGAGAACTTCAACTTCTGTTCGGACCTTTTACTATTACTATTCTCTCGCCTTTTTGCTTAACCGTGGATGAACTAGATTGAAGGGGTTTATGTTCTGTATGTGCTCGGCGTAGAGGGAATAGTTTTCTTTTTTCCAGGATCTAATACAGTTTTACAGGCGCTGATATTAAAATATATGTACAAGGGAAGTGAAGGGCTACACAGGCGCTGGTAATTGCTCAATTTTGGAGAGGACCCGTTATATTACTTCGGATCAGGATGCCATCTCAGAAGCAGACCAACTACAGAACTAAGATAAGAACCTTTGATATTATTTATTCCTGATTTTCTTATGTGTATCAAATGGAATGTTCGTGCTATATAATTTGTCATTGTCACATGGTCACTATTCATTTCATTACGTGGGTTCAGAGTTCGACGGTAACGGACGCGGAAACAAATTAGTACTGATGTCGGGACGTAACGTCGGGATTATATCTTAATTATCTTTAGGATAGAAGCGAGGTCATCATACGTGCATTCTGCATTTCAAACGTTTTACTAACATATATAAATACATATTATTGCGTTTTACAAATTGAATAGGATCGCGGGAAATAGGCATTTCGTCCGGTTGTGCAATAATAACTTCCAACGTAGCATAATGCGATCTTATCAACGGCGCTAGACTCTTAAGGTTAGGCACGCGGGGATTATAAATGGGATAATGAACGAGAACCGAATGGGGAAGTTCGTCTCTTCATGGTCGGGAGGCGAGGAGTCGTACGTCTTTCACGCCCCGTGATCTTGGGAGGCTGAATTTCGATTGTGGAAAAAGATGAAGTTGGATCTACTCGCGTGGCAAGACAGGGTCGAATGTCGGAGCGCGCGTTCTCGGCTATGGAGTCTGATTAGATTGGAGAGACACCTTAGGTCAGGGACTAGGTAGGGCCATCTTAACTGTATCTACCTGGTTAAGACTGGGTTTTAAAGCCAAGAATTACAGGATGGTCTGAAGGTCTTGATGCGGTGACCCCTCTAACATCTAAGGGGAAGAACTCGGATTTCGAATCGGACCAGAGCGTCGTGCCTCAAACACAGCCGGAGGGAAGAAGCCCCTACGTTCTTTCACTCCCCTTGGCTCGACGAGCTCGGGCTCTGGTTATGAATGTATGTGAATGTAATAACTCCGTACTCAAGGACGAGATAGGACGTTCCTCATGAACGAGAAATTATAAGATGCAGGTAGCAGTTCGACAGTCAATACTTATGCTCGGGGCCGCTTTAATGAACGAGATCTGTTAGCAGTTTAACAATCAACTTTTATGATCGGGACCGCATTCAGGCGCGCGATGGCATTACTAACACCATCATTCTCATCAGTCACCACCTTTTCTAACTTGCTGTATACAGAGACCTTCGGGGTTCTCTCTTCCCGGCCAGCGAGAAACATATCAGGAACTCACAATCAACTGTAATAATCATGCTGTTTTACCATCATTTAATATCTCTAGTCAATAAGACTACACCGTGGGATCAATCACATCAACTATATTTGGCGATGCTAACATGGCTCTGACTGACGCGCTCAAGGGAGAGTCTTTTCCAGTCACCCAGTTAGTTCATTCAGCCCTTTAATCAGCAGTAAACATCATAATAATCCGGCTCATGTAGCCGCAACGTGGGATCCTCATCATTATACACCAGTCAATTTGACTGCCCCGCGGGATAATATACAAACCTTAATATCAGACGCGGGATTTCTTCCTGATATGTTTGTCGCCGGGAAGCGAGGACTTCGGGGGATTCCAGCAGGAGCAATAGAGTCTCGGCTTGATCTTGGTCTGCAGCTTAGTGTGGGAGGTTATGTCTAAACAGGAGTTAACCACCGGATGCGGCGATGCTCTGGGGCCGCATCCCCCTCCCCCCTACAGGGGGGGGGGGGCATCTAGAATCCACGTTTGAACAGAAGTGGTTAGACACTTCTTAAATTTCACTTACAAATCTGTATCTTCCATTCCCTTAGAATCTCGGGCTGCGATAATGTCAGACAAAGCTTGCCCTGAGCCTCTGTTGCGCCTAGTTGTTGTGAATATAAATATGTTTGTCTTCCTCTACTATGTACTATGAACAGATTGAGCAGATCGGACAACGTGGGATGCGCTATTGGTAGGTTTCTTACTTGTGTTTTGAATATAACGTATGCTATTATATCTTGTAAATCTGTCATAAATGGGTGCCGCATGTGGTTGTGCTGACACTGTTCTAAGCTACTATTATGAGAAGTTGATAATCAAAGCGGGCGGAATCTTTAGCGTATGCCGTTAACTTGGCAACGATTGTATTGTTTTATATTACAGTATTTTAACCCCGGTGGTATTATAGTTATGGCGGTACAATGTAAGGGAGTTTTGCTACTAGCGTTTATTCCTCGGCTACGCCGCATATAATTGGCTTTTAGGCCGACTCCGGACGTGGACGATATCGGCTATCTCTCATATAGGCGAAACTGTAGAATTCTAGAGCGGTTTCTAGAAGGTCGAGTACGGATTAGTTACGTGCGTTTGTTATTTCCATAGTTAGGTAAGAATTCGATCTATATTAGTCTAGTCGCGTTAATAAGAATACGAATCTCACCACATATCAAAAGAATTTTGGATAGCTACGGACACAACGGAGGAGGAATTTTCCTAACCACTAGATAGATCACGACTGGCCAATTTTGAAAATATAAATTCTTAACAAAAAAAATAAAATATTAGCTTTCATGTAAATATACTTCCGAAGTTCTAAGTTCGACTTAAGTTTTCATCTAGTAGCTTAAAGCATAAAGTGTGTGCTTAAAAGTCCCAAAAGCCGTAATAAAGCTCAATTCGGTAGCTTAAAGTCTCAAGCTTTGGGCTTTTCGTAAAACTTATATTATTAAACTTTATAGTTAGGTATTTAGCTTAGGTGTACAGGTAGGTACGTTACACTATGTTACCCGCTGAGTCTTAAAGAATAAGATTCCAAATTTTGAGTCCGATCGATGTAACCGTACAGATTTGCATCGAAAATATATCAGGGATAGAGGAAGGGGTAAAAGAATAGGGAGGAAATGTTGCCTATGTTACCGCCGAGTCCTAAAAAATAAGTTTCCAAATTTTGAGTCCGATCGGTCAAACAGTAGTGATTTATATCGAAAATATATCAGGGAAGGGGAAGGGGTAAAGGGATAGGTGAAAAATGTCACCTATGTTACCCGCCGAGTCCTAAAGAATAAGTTTCCAAACTTTGAGTCAGATCGGTCAAACAGTACAGATTTTCATCGAAAATATATGAGGGGAAGGGGAAGGGGTAAAATAATAGAAGGGAAGTGTTGCCTATGTTACCCGCCGGGTCCTAAAGCATAAGTAAACAAAATTTTAATCGAATCGGACAAGCGGTGTAGATTAGTATAGAGAACAAACAGACAGACATTGAGTTTTATAGGTATAGATTAATAAAATGAAAGGTTACCGAGAGAAATTTTCTCTTAGCTTTCTGGACAACTTATACTTTTTTGCTAGCAAATGAATGAGAATTCTTTTGTATAAAATGCGACAGACTGCTTCGGTGGAGATGAACTTTTTCTGTGAACAAACAGTAGCACAATTGCAACCTCGCAGATACTGTTTGTGGACAAAAAATGTTCGCTAAGTATCAAAGAATTGTGTACGTCACAACGTTGCATTTCCTCTTACAATGTTCGCAATTTAACTTTTTTAATTAAACTACTATTTATTTTATCAGGACTGGCTCGAAAGGTCGTTCGGAAATAAGAAAATAACAACAAAATGTCCGGAGGAACGGATACAGAAGTAAAAGAATACCTTCAGCCCTTTTTTATATATGAAAAAAGTTTCCTCTTTGTATTACAGATATGGTGGAAGTTATCTCCAAATTGGAAAAGTACTACATTTTTAAAATGAAAGTTGAACAAACACTCGAGGGATAAGGTAATATTCCAGAAAACATTTTTGGATCAGTTTTTAATATAAACAGGCTCAATTTTTGTTGCGAGGCTTTAATCTTGCTTTTATGAACGTTTAAGTCAATATTGTTTTGAGAAAATATAGTTTCAAAGAAAGTCCTCATATTTTAAGCGCACTTTAGCTACCGATTAAAAGCATAATCCGTTTTTAATGGATGGAATATATATAGAAAAATATGTATCTATATCTCTCTAGAATTTCTATAATTCAGTTTTCTTTTTATTAATCAAGTTTTATAATCTTCTTCCATAGTTCATATATTTACTATGCTTATATCGCTAGAATAATTTATTGACATAGTTGAAGTTTATAAGCATTTATCGTTATTAATTTATTTTGTTCTCAATGCAAGTAAAAGATTTTGTTATATTATATAATATATAGTACAAACTTTTACATTATGAATGTTTAAAACTTTTTATTTAATAATGTTGTACGATAAAAGGCGATTATTGGAGCTATGCCGTGTAAATAGGCACAGCTCCAGGGAGATAATTTGTCTGTGCAAATAATAATCGTGTTTAAAAACAAATCAATCAGGATCAAGGTTAGACTCAAAACCACCCAAGAATAACATCTCCTGACTTACCAGATGACTGGATCCTGGATCTCTTGCACAAAACTGCGGCGTTCCTCCCATGCGATTATTTAATTTAATTTAGAATTCGATAGTCATGTCTTGCACTTGTAGATAGGTATGTTGCGGCGCTGATTCTATAAATATCATATACCGCGTGCTGGCGCGAGCGGACCAAAACAAAGCGGCGCGATATATAGAGTCCAATATAAATCACAGTGTGATGGCGAGGTTTATTATTTATATAAAAAAGGAATGCGGTGTGTAAAAAAAAACGTCATTGCTGACGCTTCAAGGTCAGAATGCGAAGTGAGCTGTCATACCAATGCGACATCTGTCATCGCATCCCAAGCCATCTAGCCAGGGGAAAGTCACTCCGGATGGTCTCGGTCGAACAAATATCGCGATTGACATGACAGACAAAAAATAAAATAATTATTTGCACAAACAAATGTCATACCCTCGGTGTCATTTGACATTCACATTAAATTGAGATATTTTATCATCATATCACCATATCAAGGTTAATTTTTAGATTTCTTCGGTGGAGTTTGGTTAATTGTTCATTAGATGTTTAAAAAATCGCTTTTTAATTTAGTTATTCCTAAATTAATTATTAATTAAAAAATACGTCTGTTTTAAAAAATCCAATCATTTTTACATGGTTGGTAACTTTTTACTTGAATTACTTAAAATAATAGATATTATGATTATTTTAAAATAAATGCAAAATATAAACCGCAATTATTTTCACACCAATCTAATAAAATATTTTTTTATTTCTACGGTATCAATTCAAAAACTTTTCATTGTGTCACAAAGTTTAAGTCCTGTATCGAGTATTGATCAGTGCATCAGAAAGGAATTCTAATTAAATAGAACTTCTGATTTAATCTAGAATGAGTAGTTTGACTGTTCTCCAAGCGGCGCCGAGTATTTACCACGATTAATACGTTTCCATTATACATAGTGGTGTTCCTCTACAAAGAAAATAAATTTAACTAAATTTGGAAGAAAAGTGATTGGACTTGGCTCTTCAGCTAAATGTTTATAGATAAAATAAACTAAGCTGAATTATTTTCTTATCTTACAAGCAAGCACTTTTTATTTTAAATTACGTATAAAATTTCACAAAAAAATGAATTTAAGAATTAGCCCTGCGAAAATGTTTTTTTATACGTAAACGTGTTTATGTAGGTATCAAAAACATAATTAGCTCAAAAAATATTTGGATTCATAACTAAACTTGAACGAATAATATTGTAATTAAATCTTCTTGACGGCTTTCAGCTTACGCTGAATTTATTTTTGCGGAAATATTTTATTAAAATCTTAATTTTTCACGCAAAAGAGGATTTTTTTATAAAAATACAAAATAAGCTTTGATTTTGTTAAAAAGTGTATATATTTATTTAAATTATTTTATGTATTTGGATATAAGATATTATAAGCATATTTACATGGCTTCGTACTTAGAGCTATAACGCACTCACCCGCGCATCGCGGCGGTTAGCGGACACGGGCGCGCGGGCCATGCGTTGGCTCTCGCGGGTCCCGCCACGGTAGCTCATTCTCCAAATGAATCTGTCAGCGGTAGAAGCTGTGGCTATTTGGCTCTTGTACAGGTTGATAGTGAAAAGGCGAAATGAAAGGCGTCGCAAACGAAAACCGAGATACTGGGTCCATCCTTTGCTACAACAAAGAAATACAAATGGAGGTTCGCAATATTTTATAGAGAGATGAGAAAATTTGTTTTTCAACAAAAGTTTTTTTAACTATACGAGTTTTTTTCGACAAATTACTAAACAAAATTAAATGAGAAATAACTGGAGTGACCTCAAACATTCCTCCAAAGATATCAACTATTTCTATCCACATTTTTATTTTTAAAATGCGATCACTGTATTCCATAGATGTTCCTGATGTTCATGATTCCATTCATGTCCCACAATGCTGGGCGGTTTTATATTTCAAAAATATACTTTTCCGTATCAAAATCCATTTTTATGTACGTTAACATAAACCTCCTTCCGAATGAATAAACCGCGCGAGAATGTGGTGCCGTGCGGTGTCTCCCATACAAGTCTGTACAACTCGAGTTGTCCGCGCCCGACAACGGCTCCCGCCTCAAAAATGCCCGTCAAAAATGATGGTACAAAAAAATAAATACTGCAAAGAAAAAAGAAAAAATTTACTATAAAGAAGTTATGGACGTTACACGAAGTTATGGACCGACGGACGGACGGACAGACAACGAAATTATTATGATTGGGATAAATGCTAAGAATATCACGAGATGGTGATAATTACATAAATATAAATATTTTTAAATCGATAATGCTTTCGATATATAATTGTCAAGCGGTCAAAATCTATTATGGTGGAAATTAGCTCAATTAACTGGATCTGTATCGTACCTGTGATGTTTATGTGACTGGTTAAGTTGAATTAAGTTCCAGTTAACGAGCTTTGAAATCCTATCCTCGAACAGCCACAAGGGAAATTGCCGAGTACCTTCAGAACACTCCTGCACACGTTCCGAGCATCTCATGCAGGAAGTAGTATAACTAGGAGTACCCTTGAAACTTACGGCGTAAGAGCGGCGAATTTTAAACCATTAGAAAAATTACACCAAAATTTACCAGGGCGGTCCCGTATAGCGCCTTATATTGGACAAAAACTGG
Source organism: Agrypnia vestita (assembly GCA_016648135.1). NCBI lineage: Eukaryota > Metazoa > Arthropoda > Insecta > Trichoptera > Phryganeidae > Agrypnia > Agrypnia vestita. The sequence continues at coordinate 23,311 of JADDOH010006615.1, read as the reverse complement.
CATTTTACATCGTACAAAATACAAGCGTCCTTCATTGAATCGTCTGACATCGGACAGAAAAAGATGAACTGGCTTGCCTAATCGATTATTTTTTTCTCAAAATATTTTTTTAAGTTACAACAGTAAAGAGGGACCTATCAGAAACCCAGGGCCGTATTATAAGCAATAGCATTGGCCCCACACTATAGCCATCCAATTAAGCACTATTTATGCAAAAATGGTCATCCTCCTCACGCTGTTTAATTTTTTTTTTAAAACTGAAATGCGAACATATGTGTTGCATCAATATTTTTACTATTGTCAAATTAAGACAAAAGCCTATGCTATGAAAATAGGACTAACTGCTGGTGTCCTGGAATGGGGTTCGAACCACCGATCACCAGATTACTAGGCGAGCAACGTGACCACTACACCAACAAGCTACTCTACAACAAACTAGATTTGTAATTATTTGTTTGGTTATGTGAGTCTCGTCCAACGGGGCGCACACGCGGATTACTCTGTTTTGGAGGCTTTTTATGTTAGATGGTGCAGTGATATTGGGGCTGCATATGAGATTTTGCAGCCACAATATTACGGCCTTTTACAGAAGAAGCTTGTTATCTGGGGCCAGTTTGCTATTTCGGCCCATTAGTGGATAACCCCCTTATTATTTTACTGTTCCTTGATTTGCACTCATTAACGCTGTTTCTATTGCTTTGATCACATTCTAGTAAACTCCGTTCAATGTTCGTTCGTAGAAACTTCTCGCCCCGGTATCCATTTATTCAATTTCGCTGGTATCACTGCTGGTCGCATTGTGCTCGCTCTATTGCTAGTATCGCGTGTTGTAATATCACCGTCACAAACCACTGGTAACACCGGTTCTAACGCTGAGATGTTGCCCACTTATAGTTATGAGAAAAATTCACCGACCCCGCGTTTCGTGACGCCTTTTGTAGATAAAATCCTACGAGTGATTCGTTCTAAAAATCATAAGAGGCCTGTTAAGCGTTCTATACGATTCCAGTGTAGTATTTTAGCACGTAATGGAATGGTATAGAATCTTCCAGAGAGAGAATGTGGTCATGGATTACTGACCCTGCGTTTCGTGTGTAATATTCGAGAATTTGCGGTCATGGATGACTGACTCTGCGTTGCGTGACACCGTATTGTATTGTTACCAGCATTCAGAAGGTTCACTGTCTCGCTACAATACATTGAAAATGCTCTATAAAATGATATTGACATTTCCATGATTCATTCAAAAATAACATTTTCTATGAAAATTAAGGTTCGAATTCAGAAAAAATGTGCAATTATTTTCATACCAACCTAAATGTTGAGATCTATATATATATATATAATATATATATATAATATAAATATATATATATATATAAATATATATATATATATAAATTTTATAATTTGTATAATGGTTTGAATCAATCATGTTGATTGTACGTGAAGGAAGTTATTTAATTAAAATCTAATCGATACCTCAATCTCTTGAAAAACGTGTGGTACAAGAAATACATTAGAAATTATTTTTTTACGATTTGATAAAATATTTTTTAATATTCAATCTCATTTGCTGGCATAATGAATTACCTTTATTTAACAAAAATTTTCTTGTAAACATCGAGCAAAATTCTCATAAAACTTCATTAATTTATTTAATACATTGGTGCGACGCGTGCATAGATAAATTGATTCATTTTGCTTATCTGTGTATATTTACGATATCACATTACCTATAACATACACTATGTAATATCCTAGTAACATATCGTAACATATCTAAACGGTATAAATTACTTGATTACCGAATACACGAAGGATTTGTGAATATGCTTATGCATATTTGCGTGTATAAGTGAGGTAAATCAGGCGAAGTTGTCAAAGTGAAATACTCGTATAAATAAATTAAACAAAATATTTTATTTAATAATTTATATATACTTATTTCCAATTCAGATTTGGATTCTCAATTTTTTGCACCGTAATAAATCAGCATGAAAATATATACCACTAAGTTATATTCACATTACAATTATTTTTATGCCACTAAATGTCAGGGAATTAATTATATTTTTTTATAAAGAAAATATCTTTGACTTTGAAGACCCCAAAGTCTCGATAAGGAGAGAAAGGACGAAATAATACACTAGCCGACGTTTCCGATCCCATTGCACGGTCCATCATCAGCACCATCATCAGGATCCCTGCAATGGGATCCGAAAAATTGGCCAAAGAGGTCACATATACATGGTAAAATGTCTCAGAAATAAGACAGAAGACAGAATCTGTCTTCTGTCTTATTTCTGTATCTGTATGTAAAATCTGAGAACATTTTTGACGAAATAACAAATAGCCTTAGTGAGAGTGGCATAGTTTAGTTTGGCTTAAGATAGAAGTGAGTGGCAGAATTGTGTGAACTAACTAACTAACTAACCATTACGCCGTTTTCCCGTAGGGGTAGGCATAGAGGATAGAACTCCATAACCTCTATCCTGGCACACTAATTTTGCTTCGGCTACATTCATACATCTTCTTCTTTGCATGCTCTGCGGTTGTTGAGGCTTTTAACAGGCAATGCTTGCAATACTTTTAAATGTTTTAAAATGCAATACTTGTCGAACCTGATCATGCCAGGTCTTTCGCGGACGCCCTCTATATACGCCTAATATTAATTTCTGTCTGCAATAAATATTTTGTTCAGAGAAAAAAATTACGTACTAACTAACTAATTTTTTCTATTTCCTCGCCGTGGGAGTAGGTAGCGAGAATGGAGTATTACTCTGACGTATAAGCTTCGCGTCTTCCTTATTTACATATTTTGGGTAAAGATTTATCAATACAAAGTTAAATTTCTTCAATTAACTGTAACATGCTTATGAAAGAATTCAATATCTATAGTTTGTCATATATAATAGAAATAAATTAATTGACTTCATTTATCTATACAAAATTATCAATTCCAAATTGACATCCCTTTTCTTCTCTCTGAAGTTTGTCTTTTTATAGAGTCCCGACAATAATGCGTTCGAAAGATACATTCTTCTGCAATAATACGAGATCTAATTACCGTATACTCTCATCACTGCTGAGACTACACAGGCTGGGAAATGAGTAAAGTGAATTTATAGATATACTCAACGACGCCGACGTTTTGTTTACTTACAAGAGAAACGTGCAGTTGACTTTGAGATGGTCATTGTTTTTATAGTAACACTACTACACTAAAAATAACAGTACTTTTGTATGTCGGTTTCTAAAGAATAAGTATTAATTTATGATTAAAAATAAAAATAGTAAAATAAAAAGTTTTTAAAAGAAGTTACCGACATTACATAAAGTTACGGACATAGAGACAGCAAAATTATTATTATTGGGATCTGTTAATGTTTTACCTACTGTGTGATATATCAGGTTTGTGACTTTTTCTTTTTTTGCATCTTATAGTGATTTATTTATTTGATTGCTTTTTATATGTCCTTTATTGAGCTATTTTAAAATGTGTAGAGCCTACTGCCGTTGTGATTATTATTTCCATTATCTTCTTGTGTTTTTTTTGTAAAACTGTTAAACTTGTAAGAAGGTCTTTCTGCTTCCTCTTTTTTTTAATGGTGCTATGCACCGTTAGCACACAAATATATAAATAAATATTTTCTTACCCTAGCTCATTGTCGATTGTTAAGGCTTCAAATACGATCATCTTCCAGTATCTGATGTGCCCACACACATCAAGTCTTACATGAATGTCCTCAATTTCTATTTTTTTTATTATTTGATTTTATTTATTTATTTAAATTAATACATATTTTTATTATGGTGCAATCAAAACTCGCGTCATACAAGCTTTCTTCCCAATCTTTCCTCATTCATTCGTTCCACATGACAATAAATTCCCTCCTGATTTGTTGTTGTTTTTTCTTGTTAGTGATTTCTTCATCAAAAGTAGACTTATACACGTCATCTCATTTCCACTTTATCCCCCCTAGACTCGATCCTTTTCATCCAGCTCCAGGCGTGTTGGTACCAGGAATCTATCGTGCAATGCTAGCCTTGCCTCGGTTACTAACTTTTCATAAGATATAACTCTATTCTGTATGCTGTATCTGTATTGAATGCATAAATATGTAATGAAACTTTATTTATTTCAAATTTAAAAAACGAAATCTTGTTATATAGGGTGGCCCATCGGGTACGCCGGATTTAATTTTTCCTCCATTTTTTAAAAATATATGTTGCCAACTTATATTAAAATGCGTAACTGATGGGCCACCTTATACTTCACACTTTGTGTAACTTTCCTTTTTCTCGAATACCACAACATTCGATTTGATAACATTCACCTTAAGGTCACTTTGTATTCATCGTAAAATCTACATACTAGAATCGGTAAATGTTGACTACTCGACATTAATATTGCATTATCTACACACAATAAACAGTACACATAAAAATATAACCGGATATCGTAAAATCCATAAAATAGTTTAACAGCCACCGTGAGAAAAATATTTATTTCGCATGCCCGTAAAAGACCCGTCTAAATATTTTTAAAATCTCGTAAATAAAATTATTTTTAATGACAATTTTTCCGGAGACAGCAATATACAAACTTCATCAAGAGAATCGCTTTTTACTTAATTTACATAATTTTCTCATAAAGAAAATTGCGTTAGGAATTTTGAACAAAGATAATATTATTGGAGCTATCCATAGCTTCTCGAAGGCAATTTTGAAGGCTCAGTTTGCATATCGCATCGTATCAAGGGAAACTTTAATGAATATTGAAAAATTCATCAAATCGATGTTAAAGAAAAAACATAATTAAATCTGGTTTGTTTGGTTACCGGAATAATGAAAAGGCTATTTAATTTTATGTATGTTAGTGGGATCATATAAAGTATAAATATATATAAAGTAAAAATCTTAGATCCACGATACTTCAAACAATTCAGATAAATAACTATGAAAAATACATATAAATTATAATTGATATAAATTAACTTTGTTTAAATCACTTATTTATTGAAAAAAATCAACATCTTTCGAAGCCTATGGCTTCTTCGCCAGGAAAACAAAAATTATATTTAAAAAATCGAAGTATAGATCAAAATATTGAAAAGTTATATATGGAAAATGATAAAAATAATAATAATAATAACAATAATAATTTCCATATTTAACTTTTCAATATTTTGATCTTTACTTCGATTTTTTAAATATTATTTTTGTTTTCCTGACGAAGAAGCCATTGGCTTCAAAACATGTTGATTTTTTTCAATAAATAAGTGGTTTAAACAAAGTTAATTTATATAAATTATAATTATGTTACCACAAAATGAATTTGCTACATTTGAAGAAGAACATATAAATTAAGTAGGTACAAAGTAATTACAATGGAAACAGGTTAAATAAAGGGCTATTTAATAAAATTAATTTTGTTAATATTCTTCTGTAAAATCCGTTTCCATGGTAATTAATTTATGCCTACTTAAATTGTAACTACACCCCTATTAACCTTCTCCCACCATAACTTATAAATCAATCTGTCTGTTCTCGAAAATTAACTGTACCTAGTAAATTTATTGTCCTGAATCCTGTAGAATTTTTGTAATACAAGTTATCTCGTGGTTAAAACAAACAAACAAACTATTTAATTAAATTATATATTTTCAGTAATCCACTTAGAGACATTTCCGTTTAAAAAAATAAGTGATAGAATACATCCTATCGATTTATTATTAATAGGAAAGCTAAATAAAACTCGATACTATTCGCACTTAAGTAATAGATTTATACAGTATGAAATGCGACAGTTTAAAAAATACATCACCTTCCCAAACTGAGCAATATACATAAAATATCTACGAAATGAGAAAAGAAATAAAAAAAATCATCGACGAAATCGAGTCGACTTCATGAATATATTAAGTTTTGCACATATCAAGTGAAATGAAATTTAAACAAACTTTTGTATTGACTTTTAATGGAATTGAAATTTACATACTCAAACTTTTGCCAATGTGTGCTATTCCCTTTGGCTACTCCCCATAGACTGAAAAATATACCTTTATTTTGTTAAGAGAGTTTACAAATCATACATTATTTTGTATTCATTTATAATATTTCTCGACTTAGACGTACGAAATATTTGGATTTTGAATTTTAGAACCAGAAAATGTTAATTTATTTTTTCTTAAATGACGGTAGGTACTGCCATTTAGAATGCGTCATTAAGTAAAAAAAATAATTTGTCTCGTAATCACGCTAATGTTTTCAAAATTTGATCCGGGCGCGGCAGGAAAAGAGTGGGATACATGGAAGACTGGGAGGAATTGATTACGTTTTTCTCAGGATTCTAGAGCGCATCTGAACATTATTTGTATGACAATATAAAACACATTTTATCGTGGGGAGAGGTGGGGTGGCCGGAGTTTGGCAGAAAGGATCTATTATTGAGCAAAATTTTGAAATGGTGGCAGTGAACATAATATAAAACACATTTATAGCGGGTGATAGGGGGAAATCGCCAAGTAAAGGTGGAATGATTTCAATGTTTTATTGAGTCCTAACGAGAAATCATGCACAATTTAGGGTAGATTGCATGAGAAATGTAAAAGATATTTAAATCGCATTGAGAAGGGATGAGAGTGACCAAGAGGAAGGGGAGTGTTTTGTATAAATTGCATACTTAATTGTTTTTCTTAGGGTCCTAGAAGGTAACTACGCAAACTTGTTTTACATAGATCGATCAAGTGGTTTGTTTTTTATAGAGAATAGACAAACAGGCATTCAGTTATATATACGTACTCCAGCTGTCTGCTATTGGCGTTGTACGGAATTACTTTCTTTATTGTGATGCAAAATCTTTGAGATGGAAGGGTAGAAAGTTTTGTCAGTAACCTTACCTATACGACGAAGAAAAATAATTATAAAAGAAGTTTTATCAAAGACGAATCATCAAACATAAATTACACTCCCAATCACAGTTTATCTCATCACTGTTCACAATACAAAATATTCTATTAGAAGGTATGTTATGTTAATCAGGACATCGTTTAATGTGGTCACAAAAACGTTTCAAAGGAATTTTATTATCCCCGCGTATTCTTAAACCAAGATGGTATAAAATAATTTTACTTCTTTTTAAAGTTAAAACTGCGGCGCGGTGGGCGGAGACGAGTTCATCGTGAAAAGGAGAAAAGTGATTAATGAACTGCGGGCTTAGTGAATAGATCTATTCATTTTCATATTAATTTCTACAATGCCTTCATCTTCCTCGCTCTCTATCATCTACGATGTTATCTAAAAATATACTGCGGCACGCAAGAACGCCCTCTGGGAAAAGGAAAACAATTATTTAAAACCAACGGTCGGAAAATTAATTACACCAAGTAATTGCGCGTATGAAACAGAGGTACAGCAATAAAGTGTTCAAATTTTTTTTAATTTATATAAATTAACTTTGTAAACACTACTTATTTATTGAAAAAATTCAACATGTTTCGAAGCCAATGGCTTCTTGAAAAAATTCAACATGTTTCGAAGCCAATGGCTTCTTCGTCAGGATTTATAACGGGTGATTTTTATATCATAAATTTTTGAGATTTTTGATATTCCTGACCCTGATAACCCTAAGTGGTGTTTACAAAGTTAATTAATATAAATTATAATTATGTCACAACAAAATAAATTCGCTATGTTTGAAGAAGAAGACTTAGTTTTTGTTTGATTTGATTTTGATAGTTTGATAATTTGAAGAAGAAAAGTGTTCGGTTCTGTTTCGGTTCTGTGTGATAATTTTGATAAAATTTGATTTAAAATGCCTCATCAACGCTCGTAGTTATAACACATATAATGTGCATATAATACAAATAATATAAGCGGTCATGTAATATTTTTATTTTCGTATAGAGTTGATAATGATACTCTCATTTATGTACAGGATGTGCAGCGGATGTTGAGCATAGAATAGGTGTGGGATGGATGAAATTTAGATCCGTAACAGGAATCTTGTGTGACCCGAAAATGCCTATAAACTTAAAGAAAAGATATACCAGACTATTGTTAACCGCGATAATGTATGGCTTCGAATACTGGACTATGTAAAACTTGAAAAAGCAGAAATGCGAATGTTTAGATGGTCGGCAGGAGTAACACTAAAAGATGCGATTAAAAGTTCACGCATTCGTGGTAGCCTGGATGCCACGGACATAAATAGTAATCTGGAGGAACGACAGCTGTGATGATACGGGCACATGAGACGGAGACCATCAGACCACTGTAAAGCAGGCAATGTTTATGGAGCTTCATCGACATTCAAAGGAAAGACTCAATGCTCCAAAACCTAATGAAACCTGCCAACGGTGTTACTGGTCGTTTTTCTGTACTTCGCTTGCAGGCGTTAATTTAACACTGGCAGCAGATTTTAACTGTCAAATGGATTTTAATTAACAATTCCTCGCGAGATAAATGAGAAAAATAAAGAATTAAATAAAAATAAAACTAAAAGCATATTAATTTCTAATTTTTTTATAAATTTAATCACATTTTTTCTGTGAATTATAGGTAAAGACTTCAGTTTTCTGACAAGTAGACAAACTTGAAAAAATTATTGAAAATATCTACCTTTATAAAAATAGCACTGTACATTTTTTTTACATATTTTGTTTGTTAAGAAATAAGAAAACACTTTTTGTTTGTTTAGAAATAAGAAACACTGAATTACTTCAAATTGTAAGTCATGTAACAAATTAAAAAAGTTAAAGGATTAGAATTGGCGAGTAGTTCAGCCGAGCGTAATTATAATTATTACAAGCGACAGTTTTTGGCGTAATTTGTCTTATGGTGTGCATGTGTTACACGACCAAAATATGAGCTTCCTCCGATGCTCATACATAGATGGGATACTTCTCAGTGCTAAAAAATCATCGTGGATGTTCGTATGTAAAGTAGTTCTCTAAGAGAAAATTTAAGATTTCACCCTCAGGTGGGAAAAAAAAACTCTTAAAAAATATCCTATATGCTAATGTCATACAATTATTTTATTAATAAAGCCAATACCATGTATTACCACTATTTTTATGTGTTTTATTTTATTTTAAAGTTGTAGGTATATCTCAATTTTTTTTATTTAAACAAATAAATATTCATTGATATGTTTCCCGCAAGAACTGTGTCAATATCATGTTAACGTTTTAATCCTTAAATAAGGGTTTAATGACGCCATTATTTAGAAGAGCCCGTTGGCTTTTAATACGAACAATTAGCGTTACATATGCCTTCTCACGTCTTATAAACTCAAAGATATTTATAACAGAACGACAATTAATTATGTAAAATAGAATATCGCTTTAGAAATGTCGTCAGATATGACTATTTCAGAGCATTCCATACAATGAGACGGTTGAAAATGATCGTAAGGATGTATTAAGGCCACAGTTTCCTCACTGGGAGACCACAGCTTAAGACAAATAGTTATGAAGGACTGTTGTATGGTCTGTCATAGACCTAGAAGGCCCTAAGAGAATACTGAGCTGCATTGGTATATTTTTAAGTTTTTAGAAAATCTCATCCTTTTAGGTAAATTCAAAAAAATAAAAACCACTTTAATAATATTTTAGTGTCTTTCGTGGAGAAAATTTACCAATGCGCTATTGAATTACTCTCATATAAATTTTTGTGCTACCGAACTTTTCTGATGACAATTTAACAGAAAAAAAAATTGATTGTATTATTTGTATAAATCTACTTATATTATTTGATTAATTACACCTACTTGTTTCTGAAATACCTTTCCATCGTCAGGGTATTACAAAAATAAAATAAATTATTTTATAACAAAAAATTTAATCTGAAATCGTTTGTACAAGTTTTGTACGGTGAGTTCTTAAGTGCCTTCTGAAAGACGGCCATGATTGGAAGGATTTCGTCCTGTATGTAGTAGTTTTAAAACGATTTCTAGCAATTTTTACTGCAGAACTTGGTAAGAAAGGAAACAACAATTGCTTCCGGGTTTTAAGATGACTATGCCAAAGATAACGATTGAAAAGCGAAATTGTAAGTTTTTTTTTCACAGAATTTCTTGGACTGATGAGCCAATCTTTTAAATCCTCGAAGCTTGTTTTATAACAATTATGTTATATCAGTGGTACTTAAATTTGGTTTTTATTAAAAAAATAAATGATATAGGTAGAATGCCACTAGTATAAATTGGCGTGCGAGAGAGGGCGTCCCTGTCGCGAAACAGAAGTTGCCAGGGTGTAAATTTATTACACAATACATAATATACAGAATATTCGGTACATTGACAAATATATTTTATGATATTATAATATAAATTTGGTCGGACAACACTAAAGAAACAAACCAGTAAGGCCGCTCTATCTGGAGTCCTGTTAAACGGTAATATCGGTCCATTATTTGCTTTTTCAGCTTCGCAAAACTTTAAAAATACATTGGCAATTGTTCTTGTTCTACCTGCAAGGTGTTGCTAGACTGTTCATAATGACTGAATGACAGGGCGAGGGGTTACCGCCGGGTGCGGGCGGGGCGGGTTTTAGTTCCAAAGTCGCCGCACGCCAAGTTACGTTGGTCAAGCTCTAAAGAAAGAGCAGGAAGAGACTTTTTTGGATAGGCCCTAAAGTGTAACATTGTAATTTCATCCAGGTAGGAGGGTGATATGTCAGAGAGGAGGGAGTTAAGTGAATACATTTTCCCAGGGTCCTAGAGAAATGGACATACGTTGCAGATTTTTTACAAGGGGAGGGGGTGGGTTGCCCAGGGAGGGAGGTGTTAATGTTTAGGTTTACGCAAGGTCCTCAGAAAAAACCATATAAATCTTTATTTAAACGGATCAAAGGATATTGGATTGTATATGAGAACAGATAGATAGACGTTGTAAAGCACGTTGGGAGGAAGAAACGACTTCTGAATTCCTGGCACGATATTAAGCAACTGTGACGACTTTCACGATTCGCGAATACCTGATGAATCACGTATTCGCGACTGTGAACAGAAGACAAAGAAACTTAATAATATATAATAAAAACGTGATTGAGGGAGTCTCGAATATTTATTGTCTGAGAAGTTTATTCGGAAAAAAAATATTTCTTCCTGTTCCCGGATGACCGAGTCCTGTACATACACGAAAGGAAATAGAGAAAAATGTGTATTTTTAATTAATATTTGTAATTTTTATAAAACTTTTTAAATAATGTATGTATAAAACATATTTGGTGAGTAAAGATAAGACCAAGACAAATGTAATGGCGTGGCTTTCAGTCTTATCTTTGAAATAAGCTGTATATATGAAACAAAACTACAATTTATACAAATAGATCGCAATACATAATCTATTTTATATTATTTCTATCTTAATTATTTTATTATTAAATGTTATATATTTCATAATATCCTATTCGGATACATATTTAATATGACTTTTTTTTCAAAATATACATAAATGTTCATGTACAACTCAAGTTTCCATGTATTAACTATACGCGCCTGAGTAAATGCTAATGGTTGCAAGCCTGCATATTAGCCAAATGCCGTTACTGCCGGAAATTACTGTTTTGAAACGGTTTACAAATTCATACTCTAGAATCCCTATACGAACTCATATAGACAGATCTGACGAAGAGATAGAAACTCGTACTATGAATACTAATCGTTGCCTTTTCGGCCTTAGCAACTGCTGAAGTCGGATACGATATCCATAAAAATTAAGGTAATACTGTAAAAATCTTTGATAAGGCCACTGCTTACCTATACGCAAGAAATTTCTACTTTAACAAGAAAGTTGAAGCAACACGAAAGGCGATGCAATGAAATAGCGATTGGATGTTAATGTTTATTTCTTCCCGGAGTTAAGCCGCGGGAGAAAATGATGTACAAGTAAATGAAATAAATGACGAAAAAAGAAATAGATGATTTAACGCCGCACAGGACTGACTAATGTTAAGGCAGAGGCCTGACTGGTGTAGGGTCGCCGCGTCCCTAGATCGACTCTGAAAATCTCCGAGTCAAATGATAGGTTCATGGCACAGGATTGGACAGGTACCGCTACATATATTTAAAAGTCGATATATATATATATAATATCTATAATGTCGATATATAAGTACAATATACATATAATATCTATATTTAAAGAAAGATAATTTTAATTAAAATAAAAATCGTTAGTTAATTGTTAGTTAATTATTGTTTCAGTCAAACAAAATTTCTATTAGAGAATAAAACAGATACTTATGTTTCCACAAAATTTTCAACATCTTCATATCAAGGCTTAATAATAAACGTAATGGAAGATGGAGAAAAGATAGACATAAGATAATATGCTAAGGCAATATAAATTAAAACGAATTAATTCGTAGCGTCTAGACTGGCGAAAAAAGTGCATAATATGGTAGGCGAGCGATATCGTAGAGGCCAAGACCCAAACCAGCTTGTAAGGCTATATATTTTAATGATGATGATCTATACTAATATTTGATTTTGAAGAAAGTAAATAAAAAATAAATTGGGTGGGTGTACTTATTTACGCGCGTTGGAAGATATGTTTCTTAAGCATACATAAAAGAGCTGTGTTGTATACCTTGCACTAGAAGTTATTATTCTTTAGCACATATAAAAGTTGTGTTGTATATCTTGCACTAGAAGTTATTATTCTTTAGCACATATAAAAGTTGTGTTGTACACCTTGCACAGAAGTTATTATTCTTTAGCACATATAAAAGTTGTGTTGTAAACCTTGCACTGAAACTCGAGGTATCTAACACAAACTAGAATTTCCATTAATGACAGTTCTCAAGGGATAATAAATCTTGCTTGTAAAAAAACAGAAAATGGAACTGTAAGCACATAACTCAGTTATCATAATAAAACATTATAAACTTTATCAGAGTTATTTTATGAAAAAACTAACCCATAAAAACCAAGTTTTTATAATACTGCCTTTCTCATTTCTAGTTGAAACAGGTTTCGCGCCTTCTCCACGCCTCGGGCTCCATTCTCATTTGTATGGTTTCCAATTTGAAAATACCGTTAAAATTTTGAAAAATACAAAAATATATTATAATAATTATTTTTTAAAAATTAACATTTGTGAGATTAATTTTATCGTCGCCACAAGTCTGCTTGCAAAGTTTCAGCTCGATTGGATCACGGGAAAAGGGTCAAAAATCGATCCAAAGTTTTTGTTGACGGTAAGCAAGCAGACGCCACGAGTTAATATAAAGGGAGTAAAAATAGATCATAAACAGCAATAATAGCGCCAGGAGCATATGCAATTTTCATAAACCATTTTTCAAACGACTTGATGTCGTCACTTAAAGAGCTGCTATTGGTTAAATATTACTCGGAAAACCGACATGTTAGCTTTTGATTAATGAGTCGTAACTTCATGGTGTGAAAATATTCCGTTGCACGATCCTAAAACTTCACACTAAATGCGCCTAAACAAGAATGTCTTCGAAAAACTTTTGGAGAAATTGTTTTCGCCGAAAAATAATTAAACTCTTTTACGCGGAAACTGGGAGAGTTGAAAAATAGGATATTAAATTTCTGTCAGCAGCTGAACGATGAGAAAAAGGAAGCCGGGCAATTTTCAGAAAATAAATGAATATCAATTACAAGAAAACGTTTGCTTGAATAACAAATTACAATTTTTTTTTGACGAACAACAAAACCACACAAATTTCCCGTCGCACAGCTCGCCATTACATCTGTAGGGAGCGGGGAAGTCTACCTCATTCGTTCCTTACATGTCAGTGGCGTGCAGTTACTAAAGATTCTGGGATTCAAACGTTAATTGAATAATCCTTATCTTACGAAAAATACTAATGGTAATCCACGGTTACGGCTGGAGTTTTTGTCATCACCTGTTGTTGTAAACTTCATATTAATGTTTCTCAAATATATGTTGTTTCGCGCATCAATTTTGTTTCAGTCGCACAGCTAGAGATCACCAAACATGAAAAAGATAAAAAACAATAATAAATGTACGAGTCAATATACAGAATTATTTGGAAAACATTAATAACCTCGCTGGACTATATTCCTGCCTTGATTTTGAGTCGAAAATGTTCAAGCAGCCATGATCTAATATATCAATGGTTATGGAGTTATGCAATATCAAAGTTTGCATTTCTTTTCAATATTTCTGACTTTCTTACAAAACGTTGAACTATCATTACAGTAACATACATCGATTACGAAAAATTTATTCGTTTCAATACAAGTTAAATAAAAAGATAAAAACCCTGCAGAAATTCCAATTGGAATTCGAAGGTTTTTATTATTTTATTTGACTATTATTAAAGGGAATGAATTTTTCATATTCAATATAAGTTACTGTAATGACAGTCCAACGTTTTTCGAAAAATAAGTCAGAAATATTGAAAAAAAATGCATACTTTGATGTAGAATATCTCCATAGGTTATTAATGTTTTCCAAATAACCCAGTATATAGATACCCTATAATAAACTAATCTAAATTTTTCTCTTTGTTATAGACATATCAGTGATATGGATCAAATCACCAACGCAGAAAGAAGCTGAGACGGCAATTTGGAATCCCCGCGTTTAAAAAAATATCATTTGTGTTCATAATTGTTACGGAGAATAATCCTGTCTTTATCTTATTTATGTCAAAGTATCCTCTTCTTCATGTGTACTAATTATCATTAGTGTTTGAACGTAATTGTTTCTTAAAATCGTGCAGAAATACAAAAACTACATCAATTTTTAAAATTATATAGCATCTCTATTCAATAGTTTTCATACAAAAAATAGGTGTTTTTATTTTCATGTATGTGATTAAGGAGTTCTATAAACTTGCCTCCGAAACAACAAATTAGTAGAGATGTCATACATTTAAAAACTCTGTACTCATTTCCCAGTCGGTAAAGTATCGGCAGTGATAAGTGTGTGTTGTAGTTTGTTGTCATATTATCGCAGTATAATATAACTTTTGAACGCATTCTCAGTGGGACCCAAAATCATACTTTAGATTAGAGAGAAGATCAGGACTGTCAATTTGAGAATTGATAAATAATTTTCTATACAAAAATTAAGTCTATTAATTTCCTTCTATATGAAAAACTAAGGATATTGAGTTCTTTCATAAGCGTATTGTAATTAATTGAAGAAATGGGTAGATTTAATATAAAGTTGACAAACTTATGAATTTATGCTGAATTCTCTTTATGGTGTGTACATGTGCATTGTAAAAGGGGGAGAAGGGGGTCATACAATTGAGTTATACTCAAGTTGGCTTCCCACCAGAGCATTATATAACATCAAAACCGTGTTATCGATATTATTGCCCCATCTTCTTCGCGGTTTTCCCCGTTGTCGCATCTCTTGGGGTTGCTGGTACAGTGCCAAATGTGGGTACCTTGGCAGTAATGGTATTTTAACCGGTGACACACTAACCGCTTCTTGAGATTTGTATCTGATTGCAGCGATGATTGACAACTAATTTTTCGCAATTTCGCGTTTTATCTTAGCTACCCAGACGGTAAACCTTCAGTGTAACAGATAATTATATCTACTACTTCTCCTTTCTTCTTCCTCAGCCTTCATCTCTACACTTCTGGATATAGGCCTCTTCCGTGCTTCCGTGCTCTACCATCCTTCCTTGTTATTTGCTAGTTATAGCCATTTCTCCTCCTGACAGTGGCTATATCGTCGGCCTATCTCTTTTGAGATCTTCAGACGCCGCTTTTATTTTCCCAAGGTCTCTATTTTAGAACTCTGGGAGCCCATCTTGTAGCATCTTGCTTAGCAACATGCCTTGCCTATTGCCATTTTAGCTTCGCTACACAATCCTTGGTTGGGGATGCTTCTCTAGTTCTGCACCTAATTTCATAATTTCTAGTTCTAATTCTAAATTTATATTTCAAATTATTATTTTTTATATTTTATATACAAACACACAATTGTATTTAAAATCCTCGAGAACATTCTTTACATTTCTAGTGTTTAGAAGAAGGTTCCCGTCGCTTCTAGACTGTTCCAGGCGTCTCTCGAATGATGTAGATAATCCTAGAATGCTGTAGGGTGTTCTAGAGCATTCTATACGTTTGTTCCAAAGTGATATATTACTTGGATTTGGACAGTGCGCAATTCCTTATGCTTACCATTTCGCTTAGTATTTTTATTTATTTTGGTTTACATTGTCCTTTTTATCTGCTTTTGACTAATTATTTCGCATTCAAGATACTTTACTGCATCCTGTTTTATGTCGCGAATTTCTGTTTACCAACTGTCCATCACATAAACAAAATACATAATAAATAAATGAATCAATGCCATAGGCGAGTTTTAACTTGGTAACAAAAAAACATCAAGATTTATATACGAATCTAATAAACTTTAAAATTACTGCAGATACTCTTAATAATGTCAATTAGTGAGTAGGAAGGGTGTACACGTGTTGCATGATGCACGAAGCTTCCCCCCCCTTCCGCCACCCCTTCGTCAGTCCCAGCGGTCCCCATGCGACGTCTTTACTCGTGCGGTACTATGGATTGCAGATCGCTGTACCGGCTTAACCGTTTTCGCGTGTATTTACCGACAAAATATATATTTCGTATGTATTTTGCATGTCCATTTCCTCCTTTTTCCATACAGCTATGTACATATCGAACATTTCTGAGAACGAGGCGTGCTATTTGAGTTTGAGTGTGGGGACAATTATATTGACGATACAATTTTTATTTTTTATTGAAATGTATTTATGACTTTGTTTATCCTTCAATAATGTGATAATTGATACGTTTGAAGTTAACCTTGTAGAGATTATTCACGATGATTATTAAATTTGGTGAAAAACCTTAGCTATGTTATTTCTTTGAGAGTTTAATTATGACTTTATATTGAATACCTACTCAAATTTTGAGATTAACAGAATCTCTCAAGATCTGTGAAAAATATCCTGGCACTCTCGAAACGAAAATTAAATTCTTTTCTGAAGGTTAAATAATAGTTCGATCTAATAAACTCAGGTTTTGGTATCGAAAGTTTCAAGCCAGTGATTAGACCGTTTAATCTAGACTGGTTTATCAGCTGTGGCTCTTCAGTAAGTCAATTTGATTTGGAGGTCCGTGGTGCTCCAAACAACTTGGTTCTAGTTTCGGTAGGTTGTTTTCAGGTCTCTTTTGCAACTTGGGATCCTGGGAGTTCTGATATTTGCGTAAATTCATCATGGGGTCGTAATACGGCTAAACATTTGGAAATCGATTATTGGTTTTCAATTTGTTGAAATAACCTTTCTTTCCAATCATTTGAATGTATCAATCATTGACATAATTTTTACATAGAACAATACAAGGAACAACATAGAAGGCCTTTGTAATCCAGTGGGCAAGACACTGCTCTCATACCGGTGGTTACCGCTCGATTTCCAGTGAGGTCACAATACACCTGTGTTTGGTGTTGCATATACAAATATGCAACACCAAACCTCCCTTTAGAAATAAGGAAGATATCTGAGATTAAACAACTAAAAAATAAATTAATTAGACACTATAAAAAGTACAATTTTACAATTAATATATTTATTTATATATCTACATATGTACAAAAAATCTAATCTAGTAATTATATAAAAGAGTAAGTCTCCAAGCACAAGAGTTAGTCTCTTCTTGTAGAGGTAAAATATATATCTTTCTAATTTATTTATTTATTGTTTATTTTCATTTATATTAGTTAATACAAGATACTAATAACTGCCACACTAGGTAAAAACCTGTTCTGTGGCAGTTATTCTCATATGGTATTTATGTAGTAGTAAAAAATGACAATTAAAGAATCTAAATCTAAAAGAAAATAAAAAGAAAAGAAAATATGCATACAAAATCCAGATAAGAATTTAAAGTAAATCATAGGAATACCTGAATCTAAGAGAAAAGAAAAGAAAATACACATACAAAATTAAGATAAGAATTTAAGTACTTACAAAAATAAATATTATATTATAGTATACTTTAAATAATATAAATAGTTTTTGCCAATTCAGAGGTCAAGGGTGGATCACTTCTTCAGCATGGTTTTAATATGCTAGAAAAAAATGTAAATGTGTATGTAATATTAAATAATTAAAAATATAAAAAAGGTTTTCTCAAAAACTATATAACTGCTAAAAAAATTTGTATACCAGATTCGTGTTCAGCATTCCAAAATATATAAATAGGGAATAATTAAGGAATTACATAGACATTAGACGGGGAATAATGGTTATGTGGAAAAATATTCAATACAGGATTGTTTACAAATTTTACCTGATTATTAATTATATTTGCCTAGTTATCCTAAAATAAGAACACTGTTATCGAAACATGTGATATTGTATCTAATAAAGTGAGGTCAATAAAGAAATTTTGATTTAATTTAATTAATTTTGTCATCACAAAGTGAAAACCTTCCTTCAGAAAAACTGTTATTCAAATTTTTTTTTGTTTTGTTGAATTTTTGTATTAAATTTGGCTAAAAATGTTGGTAATATTATTTCCGACTGATATCCATCAATTTAAAATATTAAAAAAAAAAAATGATCCATTGTATTATAATTGATTTCTTAATCAATTTGTCTGTCAATCGGAATAAATTAAATCTTACTTTAAAATAAGAATAAGGTAAAACATAATGAAAATTGAAAGAATTATCTTCTTGCATTATGATTGGGTAATTAAGGTGAACTAATTTTTCTCGGAGGACGGATTCTTTCACCCACTATATTCTCTTTGTGAGATTTTTTGCCAGTCGCTAATAAATCAGCCAAATAATAGGTGATATTGTTGGAATTAAATTCTTGATAAAAATGAGCCACGTCTATCGGAAGACAAATTACCATTTCGACATTCCAATTAGATATTTTCTGGTGAAGAAACAATTACGGTTAAGATTAATGATAATCGGTGATTGGAAATTTCCACATAAATGTAATTCGTAATTAAACGATCGTTTTGGTTACAGAAATCATATTATTGATGTCTATATGGGGAATGGAAAACCATTAATTAGTATTCGATTTGCGGACGATAATGCTTAAGACCTTTGAACACTAGTGAAAAACGTGAATGAAGCAAGCAACAAGTTTGGCTTGAAGATGAACACTTGTAAAACAAAATTGTAAATAGCATCAAAAAGATCACTTCCAACGCCAAAAATAATCGTAAAAAATACATCAATATAAAGAGTCACGTAATAAAAAGACTTAGGTGCATGAGTGAATGAGAACTGGGATCCATCTCAAGAAGTAAAAGCTCCAATAGAGATGGCAAGAAGAGCTTTTTTCAGAATGAGATCATTATTTTCTAACTGTGACCTAAGCCTGCAACTTAGAATGCATATGGTTCGGTGTTATATTTTTGCCATTCTCTTATATAGAGTGGAGGCATGGAGCTTAACCAAGATCCGCAAAATCGAGGCTTTTGAAGTCTCCTAGGTGGACAGAGTGGCGAATGATGAAGTCTTCCGGCGTATGGAAAAACCGAGAAGTGCTGCAAACTATCAAGATAAGGAAGCTGGAGTATTTCGGACATATGAGAGGACCATAATAAAGTCTAAACCAATTCAACAACCAAGGGAAAATAAATGATAAAAGAAGCGTAGAAAGACGCCGCATCTCATAGCTGCATATCTTGAGGGAATTGTTAAGTTAGGTTAGGTTGTAAAGGTTGTAACTCGACTGAGTTGTTCCGAGCGGCGGTAAATAAAATCGTAATCGCCAGATTGATCGCCGACCTCCGATAGGAGATAGGCACCATAAGAAGAAGATATGGGTAATGATCGGTGTAGAAGCTATCATTACTTCAATGCCAATGGCAGCAATTTGAATTAAAAAATCAAGAATGGAACTCCGTACTATTTTTTGTATCAAAAAATTAATGTTTCGGAGGTAAGTTTATAAAACTCCATAATCACAGAAATGAATATAAAAATACTTGTTTTATTTTTATTTTATTTTTATTAATTTATTTATTTATGGGAAACTAACAGTACATATAAAGAGATTATACATGATTATTGAACAGTATAGAGACCATCTTACAAGTTTCCACAGAATTAAATGTTGTGTATTAACAGAAAGTAACAATAACTTGAGTTATATAATAAAAAACAAAAAAAGTGAATGTTTTAAGTTATGGATAAGTCAAAGAATTAGAGGTAAAAGGGGAATAAGGAATGGATAGGAAAGGATAAATCAAAACAAAAACAAAAAAAAGGTCTGGACAAAAGAAAAAATGTTAATTAAAGAACGATTCAAGATAAAAATTACATATACGAAGTCTATTCAAAAGAAAGAAGATGGATTAAAGAAGAGGAAAAAAAAGGTTTATGACTGAGGTGAATATCCAAGAGTTTTAAATTCATAGATTGATGAATTGAAAAGATTTTATGATTTTTTTATTATTGAGTTTTTATGATTTACATTTTTATAATGCTAATGATAATACTCTCGTAAGGAGAAACGCGTCTCAAAAAACGCGTCTTACAAATGTAGAACATAAAACGTGTTTTTATTTCCATATGTGCAGAAATTTTAATATCAATGACGGGGAAGGAGATATTTATTAGATTTAAAGAAAATATAAAGGTAGCTAATTCTGCATTCGTAATATCTAAGCATTTGTAACTGAAGCTCGAAATATAAGCATCAAATAACTTGTAGAGCGTTGGCAAGGAGTTATGAATAATAAAACATAATACGTTATGAACTAATTTGTTTGAATTTTTTGTTGTGTGTCCTCTTGTCCTCTCTTGTCATTTGGAAAAAACGGGCACAACTAATATTGACACCCATTGTATGAAGACAGACAAACATGATTTATTAAATACTTTAGATTAAAATAGAGAACGTTCGCTTTAACGATCCTAATTCTCTTACGGTTTCATTTAATTGCTTTGCTCTTTCAGCGCTAGAGCGTGCCACATTGCCAAGCTAAAATACTCGTGTATATTAATACCATCGCGAGAGCCAGACATTCCTGTACTGATATCCATATTTCCATATTCATATTTCTTCTCCCACACATTTAATGTTGGTAAAATGAATGTTTAAAAATAAAATTTTAAACTAAAAATATTATTTGAAAAAATACATAAAAATGTTTTAGGCATCATTCTCTAAACATCTTTTCCTTTAAGAAAGACAATCAAATTAGTATATTGTGACATTAAGTTTTTACCCGAACCGTAATTAATTGATAATTAATAGAACTAGATTATGTGCGAATATACCCCGATGTTGCAATGCAAGTACTTTTATTTTTGAAATGGTACACTCCGCTCACCGCGTCTAGCGCATGTTATCTATGGTCTAGGGACACGTCACTACGAACCCGTCACATTCCCGATTCTACAAGCATGTAGTGAGCACACGCGAAAGAGCTTCCATTTTGGGTAAGAAACGCAAATGATAGTTTTGATTGACCTGATATAACACAAACCGTCTTTTTATTGTTATATTTTTAATGGGACTAATAAATTTTATTATTAATTCAAAATAGGAGCTTTTCCGCGGTACGTAGTACGTGGGAGCTGATTGAGCCCCAAGCAGAAATGGCCGGCTGCTGGAGCTTAAATCAGCGCACGGAAAGGAGAATTTCGGGCATCACAGCTTGAAGCGGTCGCATCGAGCCTCAGCGGTGCGGCTGGTTCGACCTAGGAGATGGATGCTGCGGCATGATACACGGAGGCATCATCAAGACTTCCAAGATGTCGGCAGGGTCCGCCGGTAGCGTCGCAGAAGATAACCCTTCGTACGGTATATGGTCAATTTAATACGCGGGAGCTCGTTTTCGTAGTCTTTGGGGTTGAATTTGCTAGCAGCAAAGTTTCTAAAAAATGTGTGGGACATTTCCAAGGACATTTAAAATGATTTAATCATGGCGGTTCCGTAATTGGTGCATTGAACATTTACCGTATGGTATTGCATAACGTCGATGTAATATCCATCTCAAAATTTTGACATGATCTTAATATTAGAATCTTGTAAGTTGTTTGTTAATTCGTGTAAATTTGAATTGGTAAGGGGCGTATATTAAATTCATTCCGTGGACAAGTTACCATACAAAAAAATAAATTCTCCAAAGTAAATATTAAATGTTACAATTCAGCCATCACATCGTGGAATGAGTTTGGTATGCGCGCTCTGAAGGTAAATTGCATAAGCATAATTAAAACATATCAGGTAGATCTTAAGAATGTTTGTTTATTTAATGAATAAATGGGTTTGTGATACTCGAGCTGAGATTTAGTTTCTATTTCTAACTTAAGATCCATATGATAATTACAGGGATGTTTTGTATGTAAACAGAAGTTCCAGGTCCACTACCCAAAAAGGACCCCTTAGAGCCATGTGTAACCACTGAGCAGCCGGTGATAACGAAAGCCTCGTTATAATATGTAAGACGTACGTACGAGGCACATTGTTTCGTTGTGTTGGTGTTTATACCTGTATGTTGATACCCGTAAACACCAACACAGTGAAACAATGTGCGTCGTACGCACGGCTTACACATACTCTTTCGATTGTTATTCTTAAATGGAAAGACTTACACCTACCCACATGCGGTAAGTGCTTTTCTCGAGTAAATTTTTTTATGAATGTTCTAACCAATGTGGAATGTGGCTACTCAGAATCTTCTGAGGTATTGTGCTGTGTTTTTACGACCTTTCTGGCTAACGTTTCGGATGCCATTGTAGGGTTCATCATCACGTTAGTCCCGATAATGGACCGGGATCCGAAACGTCGGCCAGAAAGGTCGTATAAACACGGCTTAGTACCCCAGAACCCAGAAACCAGAATATTTTTTTATATACAGATAATCAGCAGTTTGTTAATGAAATACATCATGAAATTAAAGTGTGATATAAAAACGTTTAACGATAGTTTGAAGAATATTAACTCGAGGGATTTAAAAGCAAAAGCGCCGTTAACCAATGTATGAAAATAAGATAGACTTTTTAAACTGATTTATAATTAGAGCGCAGATTTTAAAAACAATATGCTTCTAAAACAGACTATCATGTTTTAAAAATCAATAATCAATTGCGAAATTGACGCTTTGCCAGGTAATCGTATTTAAACTTGGATATGTATTCTGGGTATATTTAATGTGGAATTTTTCTTCTAATAACTACGTAATACACTATTTTACGTTAAGCAATTAGAAAAACTGTAGAAAATGTAGAAAAAGAAAGAAAAAGTTATCATCAAACATAATTATTTCGTTATCTGTCCGTCTATCTGCCTGTTTATCTGTCTATTCGTCCGTCCGTTACTTCGTCTAACGTCCG
>JADDOH010006613.1:0-12034 GCA_016648135.1 Agrypnia vestita | reverse complement strand
TTTGAGGGACCCAAAAAAAGAACATTTCGAATTATGTGAAATTAATCGTTAATTCGAAATTAAAGGTACCAAAAAAAATCGCGATTAGATTGCGAAATTCAACAAAAACAGTGAAAAAAGCCATTAATTTTGTGAAAAATGTCTTTATTTTTGCATATTTCAAGAAATTATTTTGAAAAAGCAAGATTTATTATGCTAATAAAATTAAATGTGTAGAGTAAGAGGAATTAGTGCAAACTAAAACCATTTGCACCTAACTGAACAAAGCATGCATAGGATTCCCCAATTTGAGGGATCGTGACATTATACGTATATATAAAATGAATTCCGCAAAATATCAAGAAATGCATAAAGGACATCCCACACGAGTGCCTTTGATTAAAAAGCTGCGCGCATTATTCGTTTTTTATAATTTTTTATTAAAAAAATGAATTATATGATCTAAAATGTAGTGAGTTCGGATTAATGGGATTTTACAGTAAATATAAGTTTGTTTTACAGTAATCAAAGTTCTTATTGGTTTCAAGTACACATCTTGGCTTATTTATCTGTCAAACTTTCTCCGGACAATTTTATTATTTTGAATTATGTACACTTAACTATTTAGGTGTGTATCAATGTGGGTGACAACTTGGCGTGTATTTGGTCTTTGAACCGTGAAGATGAACGTTGGAATGTGTGCCATGCGGAGCCAGTCACTTGCTGCGCCATCACTTCGGACTCTCTGTACCTCATCACGGGCTCCAAAGACATGTCGCTTAAGGTTTGGCAGGTCAATGGAGGGAAACTGGCGCAGGTCAGCTTACTTTAATTTAATTTTTTTATATTAAAAACATATTTTTTACAAGGCGGGAACTCTAAAAATAAACTGTACAGTTTACTCTTAGAATAGTAAATTTACTGTTAGAATGTAGTAGGTAGTAGGGGTTTGAACTTCATTTAAGGTCACCATTTTATTTATATTTTTTTACCGTTCATGTACATTGGTTAAATACTTACATATGCATACTAAGAATATGGATGTGGTATGTATTTAAAAAATATAATAAAGTAACAAATCAACATATTTTAACTGTTTATTTGAATCTCCTATCCGTCAATCAGTAGCGTGCAGTGAGACCAAGAAGAATGAATTTGAACATATATATTTGGAAAAAAGAAATCGTAATTAAATAATTATTTGGTAGAATATTATGAAATATTAAAATCTGAATTGTGATTGGAATATTACGAGATATATCTCTTATTTCGGATTCTTTTCCAAATACATGCGTAGGAAAATTCATGCTTCTTGATCTCACTGCACGCCCTCGCTCTCAATATAGGAATGATATACATCGTGTTACACACTTGTATGTATAATGTCACGCAAGCAAATTAATTATTGCAATGGAAACTAAAATCAAATGTTTACTGATTATAAAATCATTAAAATATAAATTTACATCATTTTCTACGTGATATCTAATAATGTAAAAGAGTTTAATTTTATTAAAATTTTTATTGAATTTAAAAATTTAATAATTAAGATTTATCCCTTTTATCAAAATTTATCAATAATTATAGTATAAAGAAATTATCTTATAATTTATTATTTAAATCTTTATCTTAAATGGTAACAACAAATCTACCAATAAAATGCAATATCTATAAATTTTTTCTATGAATTTTTCAGGTTCTTGTTGGCCATACCGATATTGTTACGTGTGTGGCCGTTTCGGTTCTGAACAAAACTCAAGTAGTATCCGGATCATGGGATAATAATCTTATTGTCTGGGACATAAACACAGGATCAGATTTGCATCTTCTTTCTGGTCACTTGGGCAAAGTCACCTGCGTTCGGGTTTCCGGAGATGGTACAATTGCAGTTTCAGGTTACTACTTAATTTTTTTCTTTTCTTTTTCTTTTCTTTTTCTTTTTTTTTCTTTTTTATTTTTTTTCTTTCTAATTATTAATTTCTATTAGTTTCTATATTTCTTATAAGTTTCTAATTGGTCTAATCAATCTAATTCTAATAAGTTTCTAATTAATAAATAATTTTATGCCCTCAGGTTGATGTATGATTTCGGAACAGTGGGTGAATTAGGGAGATATTCTCGATTCTTCTATTTATAGATTATATTCGGATGAGACAGAATGCTAAAATTTAAGAGAATAGATTTAATTTAGTCTGCAAGAGTAAATTTTAAAGTGAATTCAAGAGAGAGAGATTGAAAATTCAGCTTGAGCCTGAAAATGGATTCGAATAGAGATAATCGTGCTTGTTTTAATTATTTAAAAAAATATTATTAACAATGTAGGTGCTGAAGATAAGACACTAATAGTTTGGGAAACTAAGAGAGGTTTGGCCCTTACCTCCCTCCAACTCCATGCCCCCTTGTTGCGGTTTGAAATGGCAAGTGATTGCTCGAGAATAGCGGTTCATCTTATTGATCGAGGTATGTATGTCAAGGAACAAAAAATATTTTTATTTTGCACTAAATATTTTCTAAACATTTCAGTAAATATTTGATTCAATATCTTCAATTTCCTTCTTTAAAAAGTGTTATTTCTACAGTCATATAAAAATTATTAATTATTACATACATTTGTCGCGGTCCAATTTTAATTTAGTGAAACAGTTTAGGTTTCGCAGTTGGGTGTAAGTGACAAGTTGTAAGAACAAAAAAAGAAAAGATTTATTTTTATATTTCTCAAGGAATTCTAAGCAAATGTTAATTTATTAACAGTATTAACCAAATACATATATGTGTGTATTAAAATGTATTATTTTTTATCTAAATGTTGCTAAATATTACGAATCCTAAGGATAAATATAATGTGTATTTTTATATGGGTACATACTATATAAATACTTTATATATACAAAATTGTTTACAGGTTGCCTCCCGATAATCTGCCTTCACAATACTCCTGCCGTTTATGTGAAAATGCCGACATATTCAGCTCCTAAGGAAGTCGATGGTAGTATTAATTTTTTAAAACATTATTAAATTTTTGATATTATATTTGTCAACTCAATCTTCTAGATGTTATATATTTGAGTATATTCACTAGATACCATAATTAAATTTAATGTTTAAGATCTGAGACCCCTGGCACCTAAACGGCCAATGAAACGATTATTAAAGAAGGAAGTATCATTGGACACATACACCTGGCAGAAGAAATATGGTCACCTGCAATCCTCTGCAATGATGGCTCAAGTCGATGAAAGATTAAAAAGAAGGTAAGCAACTTGTGGAGGACAAAGCATGGAGGTGTGTTATAATTCTTTGTATGATTATTTAATCCTCGAAATGAGAAATTTCTTCTGGTGGTATGGGTTTTACTTAATTTCATTGGTACTTTCCTTCTCATTCTATCTTTACTCTTCATTCCCCCATCCAT
Organism: Agrypnia vestita; assembly: GCA_016648135.1. NCBI lineage: Eukaryota > Metazoa > Arthropoda > Insecta > Trichoptera > Phryganeidae > Agrypnia > Agrypnia vestita. The sequence continues at coordinate 8,643 of JADDOH010006613.1, read as the reverse complement.
ATTATTCTTGAGAAGTTTCAGTAGCAACTGCAAAAGTTGTTGTTCCTATGCCTTAATTTATTCAAAGACTTAACAATAGTTCTATTAATTTGTATTGGAATGTGGCTGTTGAATATGGGAAAGCAGTAGTATACATGTCAACAAAATAAAAATATTATGAGATATATTCTTACTCTAAACAATGTTTTCAGATTCTCAGTATCTGCTTCAATGGAAGAAATATCCAAAATTCAACAAGAAAAAAGTAAAGAACTTGGATCCCAGGTAATTATGACTCAGTTCAGATTATTTATTTTGGTTTACTTATTACAGATTATCAGTGATGGATTTTAATTAGTGACACATTAACCATTATTTGAGATTTGTATCTGTATCTGTAGCTTTGTATCTGTGAGATTTGTATCTGATTGATGATTGGTAACTGATTTTTCACAATTCGACGAGCAACTATTGATAATAGACTACAGTTATATCTCAGTTACCAGTCATTGATACAGCCAGATAAAAATCTAGAATAACTACTATGTGTAACAGGTTAAAATAACGACTTGACCATCATTAGTTTGCATATTATGTATTGTGAATTAGTGATTTGCATTATTTTTAATATTAGGTCCTTACATATGAAATTGGCGTTTTGCCGTACTGGCAAATTTGATCTCAAATATCTTCTCTTTGGTTAGGAATTCCAAATCCAAATTTATACAGCTATTTACTCATGTATTTGTGTTTTGAAAATTATAATTCATTTGTTTTATCCTCAATTGTTTTTTTCTTTGCGTCACTCAGTTTACAAAATGAAAAACTTGAAATATCGCGTTATTTACGAGTACGAGTTCCACCGTGGCACCAGTGCTGCAGAAACGGCTCGAAGGATTAATGATGTGTATGGCGACGGTGCCGCAAAAGAAAACACAGTGCGTTTTTGGTTCCAACGTTTTCGTTCTGGAAATTTCGACCTGCAGAACATGCCCCGTGGACGGCCGGAGACCAAAGTTGATAATGAAGAATTGAAGGCTATTGTGGAAGCGAATCCATCGCAAACCACATCCGAGTTAGCTGCAGGCTGCGGTGTTAGTGATAAAACTGTTTTAATCCACTTGAAGCAAATTGGTAAGGTGAAAAAGCTTGAAAGGTGGGTACCTCACGAATTGAGTGAAGCAAATCAACAAACGCGCGTTGACTGCTGCGTTGCATTACTCAACCGGCACAATAATGAAGGGATTTTAAATCGAATCATTACCTGTGATGAAAAGTGGATCCTGTACGATAATCGGAAGCGCTCATCGCAATGGCTGAACCCTGCCGAACCAGCCAAACCATGCCCCAAGCGAAAATTGACTCCAAAAAAGTTACTTGTGAGCGTTTGGTGGACTAGTGCTGGTGTCGTTCACTACAGCTTTCTTAAATCTGGCCAGACGATTACGGCAGATGTCTATTGTCAGCAACTGCAAACCATGATGGAAAAGCTAGCTGCTAAACAACCGAGGCTGGTTAATCGCTCTAGGCCACTGCTGCTTCATGATAACGCTAGACCACACACTGCACAACAGACGGCTACCAAATTAGAGGAGCTTCAATTGGAATGTCTAAGACATCCCACCGTACTCTCCGGACCTTGCCCCAACAGATTACCATTTTTTTCGAAATTTGGATAACTTCTTGCAAAGGAAAAAATTCAACTCCGATGGGGCAGTCCAAACCGCCTTCAAAGATTTTATTGATTCCCGTCCGAATGGTTTTTTTAGTAAAGGGATCGATGAACTACCTATGAGATGGCAAAAGTGCATAGATAGCAATGGTACATACTTTGATTAAATAAATATATTATAATAAAAAAAAAATCGGCTTTATGTTCCTCCCATACTAAACGTCAATTTCATATGTAAGGACCTAATATATAAAGATGGGGTGCAGGAGGGGGGATTGTCGAGGGAGGGGGAATGGTATCATTTTGCAATTTGGCATTAAAAGTATTAAATTTAATTTGGATTGCATTACATTTATATTTGGGTACAGAAGTAGTGTAAAGGAGAGAGGGGAGATGGCATCTTTGTTTTTCACAAGATACTAAAGAATAAGTATGCAAAATTTGGGTCAGATCTGACGCGCTATGTAGATTTGTGTAGAGAACCGACAGACAAGGCAGATATTAAGTTTTATAGCTACAGTAATTGGCTAAACTTTACTTTATGGCCTTACTCGATTTTCTTAAAAATAAGTATCCTAGTGTAGCTAAGTGCCCTGATGGCAAAACTGAAATCAAAATTTGGCAGTCGTAAGTATTTAAAAAGTTATTACACTTTAAAGTTTGGAGATTTTCCATACGTTTTGACATTTCAATAATTTTATCTATAATAAATATGACGCGAATCATACACAATTTTTCACCAAGATTTTTTTCTTTGAATTAGACAAATTGAAAATTTTTGCCTTTTCCCAGTATACAGGGGCATATCGGTACAAAAATATATATTCATATTGATCAAAATATTTTATTTTTATTTGAATTAGACAAATTGAAAAATTTTGCCTTTTTCCCGTATATGGGGGGGCACATCGGTACGAATATATACATTCATAGAGTACCCGGGGGCACAAACCCATGAAACGCCCCCACGACTGCTTTGCCACCAAACCATAACACAACGGGTTAAGACCGTGACGGGCCGTAGCAGGCGAGTACCCAGGGGCACAAACCCGCGGAACGCCCCCACGACTGCTTTACCACCAAATCATAACACAACGAGTTAAAACCCTGAAGGGCCGTAGCAGGCGAGTACCCGGAGGCACAAACCCGCGGAACGCCCCCACGACTGCTTTGCCACCAAACCATAACACAACGAGTTAAGACCGTGACGGGCCGTAGCAGGCGAGTACCCGGGGGCACAAACCCGCGGAACGCCCCCACGACTGCTTTACCACCAAACCATAACACAACGAGTTAAAACCCTGACGGGCCGTAGCAGGCGAGTACCCGGGGGCACAAACCCGCGGAACGCTCCCACGACGCTTTGCCACCAAACCATAACACAACGAGTTAAAACCCTGACGTGCCGTAGCAGGCGAATATACGGGGGCACATTGATACGAAAATATACATTAATATTGAAAATATATTTCATAGTTATAAAGATAAAGGCACAAAATGATCAATTTTTAAAAATATGTGTTATAAAAAATGATAATGTTTATAAAACATACTTTTTGTCAAATCTATGTATTTATTATTGCATCATGATTTTTTTCTAAATTATGGTTCGTACCTTGCTAGAATTATTAATGATTTTTAACAAAAAAAATCTTGGTGAAAAATTGTCTATGGTTCGCGTCATATATATTATAGATAAAATTATTAAAATGTCAAAACGTATGGAAAACGACCGCCAATTTTTGATTTCAGATTTGACATTTGACATACTCAACTACGCCAGGATACTTATTTTTAAGAAAATCGAGTGAGGCCATAAAGTAAAGTTATACCCAGTAATTTATTAAATAATCGATAACTTATTATTTTTCATTCTTATAAATATTTTTCATTTTCGAAATCAGGACATTCAACAATACCAGGGATACTTGTTCTTTAAAAAATTAAAGTTCATAATCATCATCATCATCTTTATTACCTTGTTCTAGTAGGGTCGGGGCCCAAAGAATCAACAAGGTACTCCTATATTCCCCTGCTTAGTGCTGCTTCCGTTCTTGTGTTGCCTGTCTAGCACTGCCACTATCCAGAATTTGTGCACTTTGTTCTATTGTTTTTCCCAGTCGACAGTCAGTCACACTTATCTCGGATTTTCTTATCACCACACTATATAGAGATCATAAAATGCCACCCGATTCTTTTATCTATTTTGCTTTCCTGCCTCCCATCACTAGAAAATTCCAGCCCAAGTTATACAAATTTATTGACTTGCTTCAGCTGCGCCTTCTGCATACTGATCAAGCATTGCTCTTGTTCTTTTCCTAAGACCATTACCTCTGAGCTACATGCCATATTTTTCGATTTATGTACGGGCAAAATGCTTAACGTATGTTAATTTTGTATAACTTAACCTAAAAATATACTGATTTATGAAATTATTAAACTGGGACTTGTGCGTCCTTAAAAATTCAAATTACGACATTTTATGATTGATTGGGTTCTGAACTAATGGGATTTTACTTTACTAACATTCTACTGTCACCAAATGCTTTAATATAATTCCAGAGTGGTCTGGGACCAGAACAGGCAGCTCTTGCACAGTCTCAGCACTTTGACCAACTGGAAGCTTTATGGAATAAAATTTCTCCACCACGACGTCGATCTAATAAGGTACTTTCATTCATATAATGTATTTGTACATAGCACTCTAAAACTTATAAAAATCTGTATATCTAGACTTGGCAAATTCACACTAAGCAATCCTTGTAGCTCTGGTTTTTGTAGACAATTTTATTTAAATTTTAATAATATATATTTTTAAATAGTTTGTTTTGAAATGATCCTATTTTATCTCTAATCCATGTATGCAAATAACATAAAACGATAAGTTAGTCAGTTTAATTATAAATCTTATACTTTTCTTCCATTTTTTTAGTGTTTATCAAAGCAGAGTTCATTAATTGAATCTCGATTTGATTCTTCGGAGGAGGAACATTCAACGGAAGATCAAGGTATGTGGATTTTTTCTTCATATTTTTATTATTCTTTGTTCCCTCTATTACTCTTAATATAAATATAATATTTGGGTTAAATTTAAATTATTGAAAGAGTGGCTAATTCTTCCGAATTAAAAATAATATTTGATGATATTATTGGAAATTTTTTGAGAGAATGATGTAGCTTTCGTTTTGGATAAAATTGAGTTTTATTGCCATCTGCAATGCTATGAAATACAAATCTTTATTACAATTTTTCGTTTGAATCTGTGCCGCTTTACAGTATGTAGGACTCGCATTTTCAATAACGATAATTTTATTTAATTCAGTTTTTCATTAAACAAAATAAATTTATAAAATGAAATTTTTTATTTTTTGTATGTAATTCGACTTAGACCAAAGTTTAGGAATGTAACTCAGTTGTAAATTGTGGAGAACCTATATTACATATTTTATACATTTCTTTCATAACGTCATTCATGAATGGGAAAATATATTTTAAGAGCCCAATCAATGTTGATTTATTAAGAAAAAAGTAGATAATTATCTTTATACTATTTTGTTCAAATAATATCGAACCTTTATTTTTTCCACAAAAACAAACGAACCACAGTAGGTGTCTTTTTATGGCAATGTGTAGTGGACATTTATGCACGTGTGTGAATTTTTCCCACCTGCAGAGAGTATCAGTCGCTGGCAGTCAACCTCTGAGTGAAGAAGTGTAGTTAGTACCCGTAGATTGTCAATTGTGGCGAAATGATGGAATGATGTGAGCAGCAATACTGCATTAAATTTGACTAAAGGCTGGATGATTCCTAGGTGGAACCAATTCACAGGATCAAACAGGCTTTCGGAGATTTATGTGCATTTCATGGATAAAGGAGTGCTACAACTGTTTCAAAGATAACTGCACAACAGCGAACAGCGAACTACATCCTGGTAGTTCCGTACAGATTACGCGAGTTGAATAATGCGCAGGTCTCCCGTACTAGACTCGCTTCTCGTACTAGACTCGTACAGACCAAAACTGTACAGCGGTAATCGTAAAAACCCGCTGACAGTGGTGGTTCTGAAATTCACAATAAAATCCAATGAAGTCAAAATCCAAAAACATTAGGTAGAGCGGGGTCAAAGCAGGTGATGAGTAAAAGTCAGATGAAGCGCTCCAGACGGCACAAAAGGCACGGAACTGAATGAATCCTGCACGGCGACAGAAGTATATTTATACACAACGGTAATACCCCCGGTCTATTTCCGGGAACCAATCACAGAGCGTTTTATTTGGCGCCCGCGGAACACGAGTTCGCCTAAAAAATGTCTCGGAATATTTTTATTTACAAAATTCAAAAATTTATTTAAATTATTCCCCCCTCCCCCGGGGTTTTAGTACTATATCTTGCTTATAGTATGACATAATCGCCTGGACCCGCAAGACCGAAGTTAATATATTATTAAAAAATGTATACCGATCGCAGCTGTATTTTGCTCAGAAAATTTCACAATTAAATTCGTCAAAATTGTATACTATTGTTTATACATTTTTGCCAGTACAATTCATAAAGTACCCATACGGGCGCAACTTATGATAATAGTTTTAGTTATGTACAATGTAATTTCAGTCACTTACAAGCTTTTCAAGTGGGTCGCAAAAAATTAGGTGCGCCATTATGTGTGCAAAAATATGTAAAACAGATAGACTTTCACATAAGGAATATAATAAAAAAGGTTTCAAGTCAATCCGACTGCTGTAGCGGCCGTAGTGTAGCTTTAAAGTTTTGACTGAAAAATGACCCTTATTGACATCGAGTCTTCGCTGTATGGAAGTGATTACGTAAAAAATGTGAAAATTTTTAAATTATTCTTTGTCGGATTTTAGTTTAAATGATGTTGTTTAGTAAAAATATTATGGTTTGTTACCAATTTTGTAGCACAAACTCCATTTTTCGTAAATACAAAAAAAAAACGGTTTTTAGCCGAAAACTCTCGTTTTTGTCAATACACAAAAATCGTTTTATGATGGCTGTCGCGCCCGTGGCTTTATCAGTGATAAGCCCCGTCGCTAGGCCTAATAAATACTCTCAGTTATCCGTAGATTCGTCCGAGATCCGACGAGACCAAGCTTCGCGACTGTTGGATTCAATCGGTCTGCAGCCTGATTTTTCCTTAGTCTCTGTCCTCGGATACATATGTTGAAATATTAACAATATTTCATAATTCTGTCTTTCAGGCCATATAGTTAGCCGTAGGAAATAATATTTCCTGTATCTGTCTTTACGCCATACAGTTGGCCGTCACCCGGAAATATTCAACAATATTTCATGAATCTGTCTTTATGCCATACAGTTGGCCACACTCACCACCCCGGTCCATCGCAACAGCGATTTTCTCATTAATTCAAAAATAAACATGTGACAAAAAATCCATGTCAATATTTAGGTGTTTACAAAAGTATGTAATAATCAAAAACATGTCACAACCATTTTTTATTTCATAAAATCTCATATATAAATTTGTTCACAAATTTATCAAGGCATAGGCACCATCTTTACGGTCCTCAGGGTGGTGATGACGCACCGGCGTCCTGTCCGGTCGCCCGTGATTAAGATGACGTCGCAGGTCCGCCTTGAGCGGTGACCGCAGCGAGACATGGAGCTTGACAATGCCATCTTCTTTGAAAAGGCGCTTTTCAGGGCCATCATTTATCCTGTCCATTACACCGGTCAATCCTCAACAAGCCAAAACAACAATGTGATTGACCATGTGTGGACTTTGGTCATGCAGTATCACTGTATCATAGTCCGAGAACTTGCGAGCAAGGTGGGGGTAAGCATTGGATAGGTACATTGAATTTGACCAAGGAATTAGATTTGAAGAGAGTTTCCGCAAAATTTGTGCTGAAGCTGCTACCGATAGAGAAGCTCCATCATGATAATGCATCTGCCCATTCTTCGCATCTTTTTTAGGTTTTCTTGGTCTAACATAGCATTTCCCCGATTTGTCAGGCTTCCTATTCTCCCGACATGGCTCCGCATGATTTACTATTCCCCAAGTTAAAAATACCATTGAAAAGGATCAGATTTGAATCAAGAGAAGAGAGAATGCGGAACCCAACGGCCGAGCTAAACACCATTCCAAAAAATATGTTTGAAAATTGTTTCCAACAGTGGCGTGACCGTTGGGAGAAGTGTGTGCACTGCCAGAAGGACTACTTTGAAGGACATTAGGGTAAGTATAGTATGTATGAATAAATGTATTTCTGCTGACCAAAGGTTCGATATTTTTTGAAAACACCTCGTATTTATACTGTTTGTAGGGTACTGATTTACAATAAAATTAACTTTTTTTACCTTGACTTACCTAGTTACTATTTCTATTTTAACAAGAGGATAGTACGACAATAGCTTGATTTTTCATCTCTGTATAGCTGTTTTTAAGTATATAGTTCATAATGTTTCTGAGATCCATAATTATAATTTTTCATTGCATCAGTTGAAAAGTTATTTTGTTCTCATTAATTTGAAATTCAAGGGACCCAAAAAAACATTTCGAATTATACGGAACTCCGTAATTCAAAATTCAAGGTACAAAAAAAATCACAATGTAATTGCGAAATTCGCCAAAAATCATAAAACTCATGAAAAATTTCATTAATTTTGTGAAAAAATGTCTGTATTTTTGCATATTTCGAGAAATTATTTCAAAAACACAATATTTATTATGCTAACACAAAGATTGCGACATTTCTATTACTTGTTCTCACTTGTTAAGCCGCCTCTACACTACTAGGAAAGTCGGCCGTAGTCCAAAGTAACCCGAAGTAGGTGTCTACACTGCGAGGAACTCAGTTGCCCATAGAATAATACTTCGCAGGAACTTTGGGTCACTTCGGATTCCTTTGACTCGGCCCAATAACTGACAACTTTCGGAAGTCGTCTGCGGCGACCCGAAGTAGCACGAAGTACCCCTCCACATTATCGTATTCGCTTCCGTTCGTCCGAC
>JADDOH010006611.1:0-19718 GCA_016648135.1 Agrypnia vestita | reverse complement strand
TAACATTTGGCGACCTAAAAAAAAAAAAGATTTCTCCGTTTAGCTACATCAACTTCCCAAAAATTTCTTCATAGCTCCCAAAATTTTTCAAACCATGGGGGGGGGGGTTGTTACAGATTCCAGAAAATTCTTCATATATCTACATCAACTTTCCAAAAATTTCACGTAAAAAATACACTATTTAAAATGTGTTTCTCATACTTTCGATAACTTTGAAGTATATGTACTTTGTAGTGTTCGCTTTAAAATGAAGTGTACTATTTGAAGTTTATACTTTCAATAACTTTGGTGTTTGTAGTTTGTAGTTTGTAGTTTGTAGTGTGCACTACACATCAAAATGTGCGAAGTGTGCACTTCAATGTAGTGTAGTACTACATTGTAGTAGTGAGTACAGAGCGGACCCATCACTAATACACACAGTAGTAATGTGGAAATTTTTAATGTATTTCTTCAACCCTAAAAATATAATGTCATTAATGCCATTGCGCACGATTCACTAAAATTGTAAATGTGTTTTGGTAATTTATTTAAATATTGGTATTTTTCCTTTATTCTATCCAAATGCTGGCTGCAGTACGGTAGATAGAACAAAGAAAGCAGTGCTGGGATGGTTTGGTCATGTGGAAGGTAAGAGCGGGGAAAGGATGGTTAAGAAAATATATCAGGTGAGCGTTGAAGACAACAGGAACAAAGGCGTCCGCGAAAGAACTGGCACGATCAGATACTACAAGGTTTTGAGGATGGTCCTGTTAAAATCCTCAACAACCGTAGAACTTGTATGAGAAGATGTATGAATGTAGCCGAATTAAAAGTGGTGTGCCAAAACAGATGAATATGGCGTTCTATCCTCTCTGCCTACCCCTGTGGGGAAACGGAATGATGGTTAGTTAGTTAGTTTAGTGATTTTTGTTTTTTTGTGTTGTTGTTGTTGTTGATATCAATATTTATCACTAATGTATGTATTATTTTTTCATTGTTAATGGTTTTGCACCGCATATTATACTGGGTGTCTCGTAGCTATCAGCAAAAACTTCGGGAGAGTCTTCATTAAAATTTGAATAGAATAAAAAAATATATATTTAAAAACAAAATAAAAATATTCTTTACACTTTGGGTGAAAGGTCGACAGCTATGGAGATAACCGACATCAAAGTTTGCATTTTTTCCGATATATCTGACTTGTCTTTTGGAAAACGTTGGACTACATCTACAGTAACTTGTGTTGAATATTAAAAATACATTTACTTCAATACAAGCCTAATAAAATGAGAAAAAAATGTTTTAATCATTTTATCCGAACTGTATCAAGGCGAACGAGTTTTTAATAGACGTTTTATAAAAGATAAGCTAGAAATGTTGAAAAAAAATGCAATCTTTGACGCCGTAGCTGTCGACATTTCACTCAAGTATCAGGAATGTTTTTTATTCGAAATTGAATGAAGAAGACTCCCTCAAAGTTTTTTCTTCTGGCTACGAGACACCCTGTACATAAATAAATAATATTTTCTTAAAGTTCACGCTTAATGATGCACTCAGTTGTCAGCGTACCAGTGAATCATTGTGTAAAGAAAATCATGATGGTTGGTACATACCTACATATATTACGAATTTGTAGGGACATTGAAACAGTACGTACTTGTTGAGAACAGTCAGCCGTAAAATCCCGATGAATGCAGTGTCGGACGAGCGATGCAAAGCACGCGGATCGCTTCAAACAAATAGACAAGAGATGTACCGCGCCATAGAAGCGCCATAGCGGAAACTGTAAAGAATCTATTGAGTTATTCATGATGGAGCAAGGAGCACAGCGCATTTGTACAAAGGGCTTTTAGGTGGTTCACAAAAGCTCACGCTTTGTGCGATATTCTTTTTGCCGATTTACACCAGGTCTGAATAGCTCGTCAAAAATATCCGTTCAAAAATTTCACACTATGTGTACCCAGTCTTCCATTTACACGATGTATTGGTTCGCGAGAAAACGTGTAAAAAGAATGAGTACAGATGAAAAAAAATGAAGAATGGTTCCAGATGTGAAAACTTAATACAGACAATAGTTATTTCGGAACAAATCATATGAAAATCATTGATTAAAACTATTTTATACTTATTTTACTTTAAAATATTCATGAGACGCATTAAATAATATGTATAAGTATGTACATACAGTAACGTATATACATGCTTATACATTAATATTAGGTCCTTACATATGAAATGGGCGTTTAGTATGGGAGGAACATAAAGCCGATTTTTTTTTATTATAATATATTTATTTAATCAAAGTATGTACCATTGCTATCTATGCACTTTTGCCATCTCGTAGGTAGTTCATCGATCCCTTTACTAAAAAAACCATTCGGACGGGAATCAATAAAATCTTTGAAGGCGGTTTGGACTGCCCCATCGGAGTTGAATTTTTTCCTTTGCAAGAAGTTATCCAAATTTCGAAAAAAATGGTAATCTGTTGGGGCAAGGTCCGGAGAGTACGGTGGATGTCTTAGACATTCCAATTGAAGCTCCTCTAATTTGGTAGCCGTCTGTTGTGCAGTGTGTGGTCTAGCGTTATCATGAAGCAGCAGTGGCCTAGAGCGATTAACCAGCCTCGGTTGTTTAGCAGCTAGCTTTTCCATCATGGTTTGCAGTTGCTGACAATAGACATCTGCCGTAATCGTCTGGCCAGATTTAAGAAAGCTGTAGTGAACGACACCAGCACTAGTCCACCAAACGCTCACAAGTAACTTTTTTGGAGTCAATTTTCGCTTGGGGCATGGTTTGGCTGGTTCGGCAGGGTTCAGCCATTGCGATGAGCGCTTCCGATTATCGTACAGGATCCACTTTTCATCACAGGTAATGATTCGATTTAAAATCCCTTCATTATTGTGCCGGTTGAGTAATGCAACGCAGCAGTCAACGCGCGTTTGTTGATTTGCTTCACTCAATTCGTGAGGTACCCACCTTTCAAGCTTTTTCACCTTACCAATTTGCTTCAAGTGGATTAAAACAGTTTTATCACTAACACCGCAGCCTGCAGCTAACTCGGATGTGGTTTGCGATGGATCCGCTTCCACAATAGCCTTCAATTCTTCATTATCAACTTTGGTCTCCGGCCGTCCACGGGGCTTGTTCTGCAGGTCGAAATTTCCAGAACGAAAACGTTGGAACCAAAAACGCACTGTGTTTTCTTTTGCGGCACCGTCGCCATACACATCATTAATCCTTCGAGCCGTTTCTACAGCACTGGTGCCACGGTGGAACTCGTACTCGTAAATAACGCGATATTTCAAGTTTTTCATTTTGTAAACTGAGTGACGCAAAGAAAAAAACAATTGAGGAAAAAACAAATGAATTATAATTTTGAAAACACAAATACATGAGTAAAAAGCTGTATAAATTTGGATTTGGAATTCCTAACCAAAGAGAAGATATTTGAGATCAAATTTGCCAGTACGGCAAAACGCCAATTTCATATGTAAGGACCTAATATTTACATATAAAATAGTGTAAATGGGGCAGTTTGATGGATGAAAATTCAGTCTTATATTTTATATAACAAAAATGAGTGAAATATCTTGTTTACTTTAAGCATTGCTTGACTAATAAATATTATAACAGTAATCAAAAGAACTAAGTGACGAGATCATGAGAATAGTAATTATTTACTGTATTATATATATACAAATATTAAAAATTTTGTGAAAAACTCAATTTTTATCGTAAGTGATCGTCTTTACAATTTTCTACTTAAAATCTAAATTACGTATCAAAACTAATAGTTTTTCACACGTATCAAAGACAATATGGCAGGTTTTCTTAACGAAAAATCAAAACTTACTATTAATATTTCCTGAAATACCCATACGTTCTAAGATAATCTTTCAAAATGATACTCGCCCCCTGCAACACGATGCAATGTTGCAAAATTGCAGTTTGAATTCTGTATTTGTAAGCTCCCCTTGTGCTCCGTGGCTTAGTGTATTAAAGTAACCCAACGGAGATTTTCAAAAAACTAACAAATTATTAACGAAATCACTGAACTTTTTTAAAAATAACCCTGATTACTGAATAAAATAACTTACCTTTGATATATTTTAATCTTAACTAAATAACGTAAAACAGCGTTGAAACATTTTTAAATTAAAAACACACCTACTCTTGTCAATCGCCAACGGCTATCTACGGACTAACCGGGGGGCAGCGCGGTTGCAAATGGTATGCCCACACATGTACCTGTACACGTGTACACATGTTTTAGTAATATCTTGACACGAATGTCAATTCTCGATTTGGCAATATTACTGGTGCACCTATGTGCCTTTTGCGTTAAAGTGGCCCACTTCCCCTTAAATACTGTCTTAAGGGCTGACACCTACCCGGTAGCGTGAAATTCAGATAGAAATTGATTTTTTTACAATGAAGTGATTTAATTGGACGTAGTTCTGTTGAAAGCGTCCAACCCTAAAATCATGCAACTGATAAAATGACTTCTAAAACCTAATACGTCGATATTTAACTCATTATTATATTTTTTCATTGGACTCCTTGTAGAGATGTTTTTAATGTGTTTTTTTAATGAAATTATATAAAAAAAACTTTTATTTACTAACATATAACGTGATTTATAAGTAGTATTTTTTTTATGTGTGGGTTCTGTGATCTATGAATCTGATAAAGCAACAAATATTATGTGAGGCGTAGAAAAAGTTCAACCCCTTGGATGTTTTCTACAAAATTATTATCGAGTAGTAACAGTAGAATCAAAAAGTTGCATAATGCGCCCATATCACATGGATGTTTTTAACAAATATTTTTGTTTGATTTATAAATTTGAAGCCGCAGAAAACAGTCGAACAACTTTTTTTGAGTTTGAGAGTTAATTTAACGGTGATATTGAATTTATAAAAAAACTATAGCACTTAGTTTTTTGTATCGTAAGCTGTGCAAACACGTATAAAACTCGTAGACACATAAATCTGTACTTTAAGGAACATTTATCAAGTCTTGGAGTACTTTTGGACAGACATTACATCTTGCACCAAAGATGTACACTAATATACACCGAAGATGTACCCTATGTGTGGGGTATAACAGCAAAGGCAGTAATATCCACATAATTAAAAAGATGTTTTGAATGCAGTCACCGAACATTACTGATTTAATGTACTCAATTCAAGATTTTATGGATCTATCCCTTCCAAAATCATTTTTCCTATAAAATCTCAAATTCATTACATTATAAATCAGTAATCCTCGATGATTGCATTAATTTTTTTTTGGATATTGCTGGCTTTGCTTTTATACCCCATTTATACCACATTTTTTTCAAATTTTATTTAAATTAATTAATAAATTAATTTAATAAAATTTGAATTCAAATTGTTAATCGCACATTTTAATAAAATTGAATTCAAATTGACATTTTGGAAACATGCCTCATTTGATTCGTGTTATTTCGAATTACGACGTGTGAAAAGAGTAACTTTTTCAAAACCGTTTTAAAATTATTTGTAAATCGTATAATACGAGAATTAAGTACATGCTGGCGTTTCACGATTCTCAACTATCATTAAATGACTTCAATTCAGTCGATTGGGGAAATCGTGAATTGAAATTTGTTCGGTGACCAGAACATCTCTTACTGCTCGTTCGATCAAGATGAAAATCTAATTATCAGCGTCTGCTGTGAACGAGGTGATTGTGATTATTAACGCTTGGATAGTCTGAGAATGTGAAATGTGTGTGTTTGTATAATAAATAATAAATACGAAAGTATTTCAGTCGATCAAGAGGAAACCAACAAAGTAACTATGAATTAAGTGATGATTCTGCAACACGTGCATCCGCTGCCATTTGTCAGAGTACTGTCCATATTGCTTCTTTATGAAATTTCTTTTTTTTTTCACGCTTTTTGTTGTAAACATGGAACCTTATTTCTGGACGGTACTGGCGATATACATAGGTTTAATTCCAGCTTGCAAGCTATTTTTCCTACTAATTTGTTAATCACTGTGCGTAAAAAAATGTGCAATTCAAGGTCCAACGTTGTAATTGGGGCGCGGAGAATAAATACAGGTCGATTTTTTGGTCATGGCACTTCAATCAGACGCGTGCACTGAAGCACGACTTTTATACGTAAACATATATTTGAAATAAAATATTTATATTACAAAATATTATGCTTTATTAAAATCTGATTTAATTTCGAATGTCCGTCCGTAACTTTCTGGAATTATAACAACAACACTGATTAGCCGTCAATTAGAATCAACGCGATACACTCAACTCAATAGTTCGAAAGAGAAAGGAACAAATGTTCGCCGTGTTAGTCGAAATGACTAACAATAGCCCTTCTAGGGTTAAGATTTCTCGCATCTGGGGACAAACTTTTCTTATAATTTTATCTCGTAGCTCAGCTGGATAAAGTTTAAAATAGCGATTCAACCTTTATCCTCTCTCGCATTCCGATTGACGTAATTCTAAGTACGTTTCTCATAATTACCATTTTTACCAACCCCTTGTGCATGGCGTCTGGTTACCGATTGAGCAATTTAAAAGCGTCTGAAACAGATCATTAGACTCGTCTTCGTGCTTTCAAATATCCGGTAAAGCAATTTCACACTTTATAAAGATGTATTTAGCTTTCATCGACTTATTTTGCATCTTTTTAATTACATGTTTTGCACAGTTGTTACTATAGCAATTAATTAAAACATAAAATTTTTGAATGGAGTTAAAAAATACATTTTTGTTATCTATTTTTAAATACCACATTCTTTACTACGACTTGCTAATAATTTTTCATTAGCTGTTGTGTGCAATGTCTGTAGGTGCTGAAATTATCTAAAAAAATCGTATTTATTATCAATGTGACGATACATGCGTTGTATATATATTTCATTTATTCGGCGTTTATTGGATAAAAATAGACATTTGATTGCTTGATACAAAAACATAATACACATAAATTAGGATAATATGTAACAAACCTCTCAGCCACTATGTACCCCACAGGATACATAGAAATATCTCTGTTGAAGTAGGTAGTTTTTTTTAAACATTTTATCTCCTTAGATAGAATGACATCCAATATTTATTTTGAAAGAAAGTACATACAGTAAAAATCGAGAGTAGAAAATATTAAAAAATTTAAAAATATCATGCGAGATGCAGGAAAAAATGGAAATGTAAGTATACAGTATTCTTAATATCAATATAATGATTTGCGTCTTGGCTATGCAGCCGATCGTATGCGGTGAATGGACAAGAAAATATGTTTTTAAAAATTAATTAATAAGCTTAACAAAGACAATATTTTGTAAAACAAAGACATCCCTTTGTAATCCATAAAAAATAAAGTGAAACACCATACATTCCCATGTTATTTATATATCAGTATCTTCTATATTATAATAATATTTGTTATACTAGCAACATTTACTGATTCAGGCGGGTTCCACATGGAAATTTTTATAGTTATTACGACGACTTATCATAACGCATATTATTATTATTGTTTTTGGGTTAGAATGTGTTTGGTTGGGTTGGATTAAGTCATTTGTAAAATATGTAAAATATTTCTACAAAATTTCTATTAAAAAAATTAACAAACATAGCGTCAATAAATCTTTATTTACTCTTATATGTAGATAGTCCACATTAAATTACAAAGTAAAAACAGTTCATAAAAAATACGAAGATAACATGAAATAATAAAAAAACATTTTATGATTAATAAATTTTTTAAAACGGTTTTGAAAAAGTAATCTCTTTACACACGTCGTAATTCGAAATAACACGAATCAAATGAGGTATGTTTCCAAAATGTCAATTTGAATTCAATTTTATTAAAATGTGCGGATAACAGGTAAAATTTGAAAATTTTCTCTTCTCGCCTTGGTATAAATGGGGTATAAAAGCAAATGCAGCAATATCCAAAAAAATTGGATGTAGTCATCGAGGATAACTAATTTATAATGTACTGAATTCGAGATTTTATAAGAAACGTGATTTTGGAAGGGATAAATATATAACATTTCAATACACTGAAAGTGTCGTAAATCAATTTCTAAAAAATGTGTTGATAGCGAACAAGTTATACAATACACAATACCACCGGGTAAGTGTGGAGTGCGCGTTTTTCAAGGTCAACGTCGTGTATCGTACGACAAACAGCGGTCCTCGGCGCCAACGAATATTGTGAATTTTGTCTATGGTTGATATGTAATAGACTTTCAATAGCCTTTTTTGTAATAAATTTACTGTTATTCAGTATTTTATTCTATAGAAATTTAGACCACTTACCCCTTACCCGGGTGTGTAAATTTTACTTTTTTTTTTATTTAAAAAAAATAAAGATGCGTACACGGAATACTTCGTATCAATATTCTTACTATTTTCAAACAAAGCTTTACGTTTCTGCCATGGAAAGAGGACTAACTTGCTGGTGTCCAGAAATGGGACTCGGACCACCGACCACAGGATCGTTAGACAAGATTCATAACCACTACACCAACAAGTTACTGATAAATTTTTTATAAATATCCCTTTTACACTATTATATTATATCAAATGTCGATCAATCTCGTATATCTGATAAAGGTCACCGACGATTCTGTTGCTAGCATATTTTTATTATAATAATAAAATACTATTATAGTACATAGGTTTGTGTAATGCTTAATTGGTTATGGATCGGGAACGAAATAATATTAATCACATCTTAATAATAATAATGGCTACGTAAATTTTAATAATAACAATACAAACAACAACATCTGCTCTTATTGTTAGAAAAGACATACAGAAAAAATCAAATCGTTAATTTGATTTTTTCTTTGTTTCTTTTCTAATTGATTAATAAAAATTGTTTAATTAATATATTATTCACTTCATTATTCTGCCAGATAAATATTTAATCACGATTATTTTTTCTAAATATATAAACATATGTTTAAATAAAAGTCACGCTTCTTGTTCTTACTGCACGCCCCTGGTAGTTATCCACTTTACGTAAATGTTGATAGTTTAAGAGCTGTAGCTAGTCGTGAAAGTTGGTGAAAAATCAATTCCAATATTCCACCACAACAAACAAACAGACAAAAGAGTTAAATAATAAAATGTAAAAAAATCATTGTTACGTGAGGTATTCATATTAACGTTATTCGTTCTCTCGTCAAAATCCGCGAACGATGAAATATAATAAAGAGAAATTCTCTGGCCTGCAGTTGGTGTAGAACTGGAGTGCGCCTGTCTACAGTTAGCAGCGCGCCGTGGTGTAATTGGGTTGTTGAGGCAGCTTCACGCAAAATCTATCCGCTGTTAGTCTGCGGCTTTTCAGGGGTGGGATGCCACCGGCACGCGCTTGATTGCCTATGCTTGCTAGGATTATGTATGTATGAACGAGAAAAAAAATTTACTTAAAATTATTTTTATTAGAATTATTAGAAAAAAAATTAGTTTTAAAAATTATTTTTAACTCTTTTCTATCCACTGTGTATTTTCTGTCCAAAGTGGATGGAGGTATTTCGCGAGATTCATGAGACATTCAGTTGTACTAAGTCGTAAGTAATAACCTACATGTCTTTTTTTGGTCATGGCATTCGAATAATGTGTTGTTTACCGATACATATGCATAATGTATGTGTGAGCTATATCTGTACGAGAAAGAGACAAAGTTATATGACCGCTTCACGCTAGTCAGTAATGCAGCAACGCTCTTGACGTCAGTTCACGCTTGCTATCGGTTATGTACACCTCGTACAGCAGTGTGTTGTTTTAAATTTAATGTATTACATTGACAACTATTTTTAAAACCCTCCGAAATCATCCTAGTTTCATCTGACGAAGGGCATTTATTATTAAGATGTGATTCATATTATTTCATTCCCTGTTCATAAAATAATTAATCATTAATCAAATCTATGTACATTATACTGTAATAATAAAAAATAAAACTAACCCATAAAAAACAAGTTTTTATTATACTTCCTTTCACATTGAAACAGGTTTCGCGCCTGCTCCACGCGCCGGGCTCGAAAGTTAAAATTTCGAAAAATCCAAAATTATACTATAATTATTAAATTTTTTAAACGAAAATGTTAGATCATTTTTATCGTCGCCACGAGTCTGCCTGCAAAGTTTCAGCTCGATTGGATCACGGAAAAAGGGTTAAAACTCGATCCAAAGTTTTTTCGGCAGACAAGTCGACGAGCAGACGAATAAAAGAAAGGGAGTAAATATACTTCGTCAGTAGCTGACTGATTGTATAGTGCCATGAGAAAAAAATAAACCTGTTTTTCTATGAAATTTACCCAAAATACTTGAATAAGTTATACCACGATAAATATTGAATTTGATTTTAAAAAGCTGAGCATTATTTAATTTTTTTGTCTCGCTGAGATAGATACTAAGAATACAGATTCAAATTAAGAATTCAGGATTAAGCAAGTATAGGGTGGGGGATGGAGTTCAGAGCCTTTGGTAGTAAAAATAAGTAGGTACTTGGATTATACAGGCATGCTCAGACGTCAAGTGGATTGTACACCGAAAGAAAATTAAACGGAATCTTAGAAGTAATTTTTTTGATCACTTCTAACAAAAAATAACATTTCGGTTGTAGGTACTATTGAATAGCTAAATAAGTCATCGTAAATTCAAATTAATTTTACTCATTTTTCAAATTTCAAGACAAATTTTACTCCTTTTAAAAAGTTAAAGTAATTTCCGTATTTCGATTCAAAAAAATGTCAGGTGAAATGTCTTATAAGTGATCGTATGAGTTTAAAATATTTTATATGTAGTTCATTTACATTTACAGATATTTCATGCGCTTGTTTGGTCTCGACACTCGCCTATTGACCAAACATCGTTTCTAGTCCCAGGAGGCCACCAAGTTAGTACTATTTGTATGGTAGAAGCACTTAGCTTGATTAAAAATATTAATAATATTGACGTCACTTGCATTCCATATACGCGCCTCCATTTAAATATTTGTGTTAAAATCTGTTCTGGGACGTCGTTTAAGAATCATTTTATCTAACTTGACTTTCCATCCGTATTCATTAAAAATCACAAACGATTTTCAATAACCAACGACCTGAATTGTCTAGAAAAATACAGAAAAAAAGAAATTGGACTTTTAACTTTAAAAAGGTCATTATGAAATAATAATATCAAACTCTTACGATATTATTATAATTTCAGAAATATAAATTATTACATTGAAATACGGGTAGGTACAGGTGTTTGTTTATTACTTTTAAGAATATACATACTTTCAGAACTGAAACATCGTATTTCAAAATTCCAAAGAAAATTGACGTTTCACTCCAATGAAATGTATAAAATACAAAAATACATTCGGATTTTATATATTTACACACAGGTAGGTATATGTATTGACTTTTTCATGTAGGTACCTACACTGACATTCCCAGTACCTCACACTTGTAACAAACTATCGTGATATCATTGTTTCTTTGCCATAAACAATTTTTGTTGGGTGCTAACCATTATTGCTTGTAACATTAACGTATTATAATATAGACACGTTATTTCCATACTAGCCGGCTTTCATATATAGCAAATATTGCATTGAAAGAGACAACAAATCACACAATCAAGTAATCACGTAAAAATCAGGTAATTTGAAGTCACGGTGACTAAAATAACATACTCATTCTTACAATAGTGTTTTTTTTCGGCGTAGTTTTTGTAGTCGGCGTTTTGTTTCGGTCCGTTCGATATTGCCGATTGCCAAGATTTCACGCGTATCTACAGTTTATTATATCATTGGGTTGTCAGTTGTTTCTTCTTTGTCCCGTGATAATTGCGACTGCTGGATTGTTCGGAAATGTATTTTTAAGTGAAATAATCACAGAAATTACGGAAGACAAAATGCTCCTCCCATCATTTCATATGTTCATAAAATTTATTATATCCTAACCTGACCCTTCGTCTGAATGAGATTGCGGAATTCATGAATATGCGAAATGACACTTGTGTGATATTTGAATTGAAATATATTTGAGAGTTCTTTCTTTTGACTCTGGTTTAATATTATACTTGTTTGGGGTCCAGTTTTTAAGTAAAGTTGTAAAAATAACAACACTGTACTTTGGCTATTATAATTCAGTATGTATGACATTTTATAAAAAAATATTGTCAGATTTTTTTTTCAATTCCTTTGCCAAAAATGTTATATGTGTTTGGATTTCTAAAATTGGTCGAATTCTTGACCAAAATCGCGCATTTGTGACTTTGTCTCCATTAAAGTGATACAATTCCTAGATAGTACATTTCTTAGAATTTTATGAAAAAATTTTTTTTAATAATAATAATAATTTTATTGTAATTAGAAGTTATAATATATTTTTTACGAATATATAACATACGTTAGCTTAGAATTAGATACCCTATTCGCCATTCGGTTAGTATAGCTCTAAGTGATGAGATTTTCTGACCCATTCAGTATACGGACTTAAACATTTAAAACCACAATTTCTTTATATTTAAGTTATTTTTTATTTCATATTTTTAGCACTTTCGAAGTAATATTATTACAAAATATACTCATCCCATTAACTTTTTACATTAAATATTAACAATACCAGTAGATATTCGGGCTGTCAAAATTATTGATCCTTTACTTCGACCTTTCGTTGACATTTTATATTTTATCAGATATTTTCAACTTGCAATGAATGTTTAATGACGCTCAGATTTGTCTTTCCTAGAGTTCCAAACGTCTACACATATATAAAAAAATGGATAAAAGTTAACGAAAAATACATACACATTTCTGAAAAATTCCCGTCCAAGATGACTTTTTTTTTAAATATTTAAAATGTACCTATTATATATTTCTAGTTCATTATTATTTAATATGTATTTGTCCATATAAAATATTGTTTTGGTTTACTAGGAATTTTTTTTGTCAGATAAAATTTTCATTGTGTCCGAATTTTTTTTCTGCAATAATTAATTTAAGCATTGTAATCTAAGCGTATTTTAATTTTAAGCGTATTTTAATTTTAAGCGTATTTTAATTTTAAGCGTATTTTAATAAGCGTATTTTAATTTAAGCATTGTAATCTAAGCGTAAGCATTGTAATCTAAGCGTATTTTATGGCATAATTTATTTTATTATTGTACATTTCAGTTTCAATGTACAAACAGTATGTTATCGAATCTTATTATTTTCTCAATAGGATGTTTCGTTGATTATCTCGTGGAAGTCACTTCTAAATGATAAGTTGTATATTATTTTAGAGCCACATCTACCGATGGCATCAAATATACATAAATTTCTCTCGAAATCTGAATCGAAATATTTATACTGTTATATCACGATTGCATACGAAGTCAGACGCAACGCTCCCCTTCTTCGTATGTTTCTATTACTATGCTAATAAGGATATTTCAGAATTCAGGAACCATCCTTTTCTGTAAGAACAATATGGTAAGATCTTGGCGCCGCTTTATCTTCATCTTCCAACTTTTCATTTCCTGCAGCGGACGCATTATAAAGCTGAACATACGTATACTCCTACATGAATGTTTATTTCGGGTATTTGTTTGTGACACAAGTGTCCAGCAAAGCGATTCCCAGAAATCCGGCGTTTACAGGACTTATTATATTTGTATACAAAACACGTGCATTTGAAAATGCGAGATTGTTGAGATATAAAGCCTTAATGCTTTAACAAATTATCCACATTTTTTTGATTTTTGTATGAGTTTGATTTTCATAAGAGTGTATACAATAGTAATTTATTTTTTGGTTTATGGTTTTGTACTATGAACACACTAAACAAGTTCTGAAATTGAATGGAAGATTCTCAATTAAATAGATACAATCATAGTAGTTAGTCATTATTGGATTAGACATTGTTAGTCAATGTGTTGGATGACAGCCTCATTGTCATCGCAACGACTTCTACTTGTTCGATCCTCCGTTAGTTTTTGTTACTTCCACTGCTCTGACATTGTCGTCTATCTATCGATCGATTAGGCGCCTTCTAGGTCGTTTTTTTTTATCGATCTTCTGTGGGTTTTAAAATGTTCCGCGCTCATTGCCTTTTACACGGTTTAGCGATGATAATAACATCCTTCACCTCGGCGCCCTGCCCCGCGTGTTTTTCTGTGTTCTCTAGTAATTCCCCGTATATTTCTTCCATGCGCTGGAATTAATGGAAGAGGACTTTTTATAACGAATTTTATGAAACAATTTTCACAATTGTCAATTAATGATATTCGTGTAGAATCCATGAACATGTCTCGTGGATATACCAGCGTTCGAAATACGCGTTTATTTTAACGCATCATTGCCATACGGACGTTTTGAAATCAGCAACCGATCGATAATCCGAACAATGTTTCCCAGTTCATCGGAAACCTTGTGTTTTGAGCGTCGAGATTCCGATTAAAATATTTGCCTCACTGAGAAAATGGAGCACGAGATGTTGACTTCCATTTCCGGATTTTCGAATTCACTTTCTTGCGTTGTTTTAAATTAAAACTTTTCGTTTTGTTTTGGAAGGAAAACAATTATCCGAGAAAGTGCGGAAATTCCTAACGATTTGTTTTTAATTAATTTTTATATGTATTGCACGTTGCTAGTAAGATTGCGGATCACCCTTACAATTGCCTATCTCAGTTATTATTTTGCACGATTTGTGGTATGTAACCCGTTATATAACCTACACATTTCAGTTATTGGGTATGTCCTGACCATATTTACCCTCGTATCGGGTTATGAGGACGCAAACTATCGCTTCCTGAATAATGCCTCGAGCGGGTCTGCTTTGGCCATTGAGAGATCAAACAATGTCGCAGGGATTCTAATGACAATTGACTTGCAGTATGAGAGACTCGAAGATACCCTTTGTTTCGTTTGTGTTCTCTGTGCTTGGCGTCCTCAATTTCAGTACTGGGAAATTGACCAGTATTATCATTTGTCCCCATGCTGGGATGCAAAGCAAAACAATTTAGATAATTAATATTTCTGTAGAAAGTATTTCCTAAATATATTATATTACGCTTTTGTAGAGTCATCTGCACTTTTTAATACTTGATACTATGCACTGATACTATAGTTGGGTTGGTAAGTTTTAAAACGTTTACTTTATTAATAGGATATTGCGATTGGTATTTTTCATTCTACGTTGCGAACAAATTTTATATTTGTATCGCTTTTAAAACATAAATTGTAGATTTATATTATTTTTAATATCATAATTGAGTCAGAGCACAAAACGTAAAAATAAAACCTACGTAATACTCGGCATAATAATAAATTTACGTTTTTTCTTTTACGTTTTGATTTAAATAATGACGTTATTTTCAATATGGATTCCATCATCAACGATTCGCATATTGACACATTTTGCAAAACTGATGTACACACGATGAAGTAATCCATTATCTCCGTTGATTCTGGTGCTTTTTTTCAATTCCTTAAGAGTCTACGATTCTCTTGAGTACTGCTACTCCTCTGCTATTATACTGCTACAAGTGACACTTTTATAAAGTATATTATTATAATAAACATAGCACAATGTATGTAATGAAAATAGTTCAAACACAATTCTTAATTAAAAACAAAAAGTTTACGACTCGTCCCGCACTTAGGCGCTAGTCGAACGGGCGGGTATTAATACCCTTCGCGCATCAGATTTGTGAATATTATTGATTTTATCTGAATAAATTCCTGCCACTTCTATTTTAGCATACCCCAGAAGAAGAAGTGAAGGAGATGACGATCTGGTGAGGTCCATGAAACATGGCCACGTCTCCCAATCCAATTAGATAAATAATAAATATTTATATATGTATGTTGTAAAAACACAATTATTTGATTTTGTCCACGGAGGGATAATCATTAATTTATATATAAGTTGGAGAAGTCTCGCAGAGATTAAGAAATTTACTTAGGAAACATGTATAGCTTTATGACCTGTATTAGCTGGCTTAAGTGATTACTTTACACAATGCGACATTTACCGATTCTACATTCGGTATCAACAATTTTTTTTGATAGTTGTATGTCTGTTCTTTATCTGTATCATTTTAAATATTAGAAGGAGTTTTGCTATAGCCTTCTATGATAAATTTTTTTAATTCACATGATTTTAATAATTGTTATTTTAAAAATTAGAGTTATATAGTACCTACATCGCACCCAAATATTCCATATTGCATAAGTGACACATGGGGATAACAAACTTTTTTAATGATTGTATTTCCAAGATGTCTCACGTTTAATCAACACATAGAAGAGTTTCTTTTTAGCTCAACAAATCTTAATATATAGGTACACCAAAATTACAAAATATGATTGAAAAATACAATAATACTTACATTTAGAAAATAATTAGAACATTAAAACAAACGACAATATTAAAAAATAAATAACAAGTTCCCAGACAACAATTGTATGCTGGTATAAGGGAACATTAAGAAGAAAAATAAAATAAAATTAAGTACACATTAACTATCGACACGACGATTTTTTGAACAGTATATCTCCTCCCCAACACAATTCTTCTAAATTGTTTATGGAATAGTTTCACATTATTACAGTTGCCGGCAAACTTCTTGAAACTCTTTGACGTGGTGGGGGAATGCGCAGAAGACGAAATTTGGGTCTCTTTGGTGGAAAGGTAGATGCGCAAACTTCCCCCCACTACGCCGTAGAATTTCAAGATGTTTGCCGGCTACTGTACTTTATGTTCCATTAAATTCCATTATATAAGTCGATTGCAGTATATAGGAATCCATGTCTTTCTATAAGTCTGCGGTACGTCACTTCTTATACAGGGTGTACCAGAGGTAGCAGTAGAAACTTGGCCGGTAGATTCCTGCCTATGTTATGGGTCGAAAATGTTCAAACAACCATGATCTAATATCAATAGTTATTATAGAGTTATGCAATATCAAAGTTTGCATTTTTTACAATTCGACTTATTTTTTACAAAACGTTGAAGTATCATTACAGTAATTTATCGACTACGAAAAATTCATTCGCCTTAATACAAGTTGAATAAAATAATGTTTCAATAAAAGTTAAATAATATAATAAAAACCCTGAAAAATTGGAATTGGAAGGTTTTTATCATTTTATTTGACTTGTATTAAATTAAATGAATTTTTCATATTAGATATAAGTTACTGTAATGATAGTCCAACGTTTTGCAAAAAATAAGCCAGAAATATTGAAAATAAAATGCAATCTTTGATGTCGCATATCTCCTTAGCTATTGATATTAGATCGTGGTTTCTTGAACATTTTAGACTCGTAATATAGGCAAGAATCTACCGGCCAAGTTTTTGCTGCTAGCTCTCTGGTACATCCTGTATAGTATCTTAAGTTCTTGTGTGTTATCTATTTTAAATTTATCTATTCTAAATTTGTTCTATCCGCTTGACGTTGCAGTCAATGATAATTCCCAAATACTTGATACTATATTTACGCACAAATTGGATGTAATTTGTGCGATAATAATTATTTACATGAATGTATTTCCAACATTAATTTATTTGGTTCTTCACCTACTAAAAATATGTATCAGTCTATGGGTCCAGACTTTATGCTCACCTGTAGAACCATTTCGGTCACATACGTAAACCAAAATCTAACTAATGGTTTTATTTAAAATAACGTTATAATGAAAAAATACTACTCTTAATATTGAACACTGTGAATATAAATTAATATAACTCATTCTTATAAACTGGTTTTAACGTATAATTTAAAATGATGGCCATAACGTAATGTTGTGACTTTCACGGTTCGAGAACACGAGTAAAAATGGTGGTATGTTAAATAACGTAATTTATGGCTTTCTTTCGTCTGTGCCAAAATCATGCCACGGCAAATACATATGTGGCATTTTATGTAGGTACGTAAATATTAAATATTTTTGAAAAAATCTTTCTCTTAACATCTTTGGTGTTTTGACAATGCACATATTTTTTACGCTCACACTGCAATGTAGTTGGTATTTATAATATGGTATTTATGATGATTTATGCGTGACTTACTTATGTATGTACCAACGAGTAGTTGTATTGAAAAGTTTTGGTAGATGCATAATTCATGAATAATATTATGCGTTTAGCTGTGAATGCGATTGAATATATAATTTAATCAAATAGTTACGTAACATCATGCCAATTTGCGAGTTTCTCGAAATATTTTGTTGTATTGTGTATATATGTATATTGGGTTTAACAGGTCGTGACTTTTATAGGTTCCGATTGATTTTACTTTATTGATTTTCTCACCTACATGCACAAATGTCACTTGAGCAGAAGTGACGTAATTGTTGTGTTGCACTCGTATGCACTTGTACCTACTGCCGCGGAATGACGTCTTACGTCGAAATGTGAACAAAAGTCAATTCAATGTCACATTCTGCATGTGACACGTTTCTGCGACAGAATTGTGGGCAACGATGATCGCAATATGCCAAAATTGTATGGAAATGTTGAAATAATGTAGGCAGTATTTACATGTACGTCAGTATTTGATTTCTTTATTAGTTGAATAGTTTTTTTTTTAATATTAGGTCCTTACATATGAAATTGGCGTTTTGCCGTACTGGCAAATTTGATCTCAAATATCTTCTCTTTGGTTAGGAATTCCAAATCCAAATTTATACAGCTATTTACTCATGTATTTGTGTTTTGAAAATTATAATTCATTTGTTTTTTCCTCAATTGTTTTTTTCTTTGCGTCACTCAGTTTACAAAATGAAAAACTTGAAATATCGCGTTATTTACGAGTACGAGTTCCACCGTGGCACCAGTGCTGCAGAAACGGCTCGAAGGATTAATGATGTGTATGGCGACGGTGCCGCAAAAAAAAACACAGTGCGTTTTTGGTTCCAACGTTTTCGTTCTGGAAATTTCGACCTGCAGAACAAGCCCCGTGGACGGCCGGAGACCAAAGTTGATAATGAAGAATTGATGGCTATTGTGGAAGCGGATCCATCGCAAACCACATCCGAGTTAGCTGCAGGTTGCGGTGTTAGTGATAAAACTGTTTTAATCCACTTGAAGCAAATTGGTAAGGTGAAAAAGCGTGAAAGGTGGGTACCTCACGAATTGAGTGAAGCAAATCAACAAACGCGCGTTGACTGCTGCGTTGCATTACTCAACCGGCACAATAATGAAGGGATTTTAAATCGAATCATTACCTGTGATGAAAAGTGGATCCTGTACGATAATCGGAAGCGCTCATCGCAATGGCTGAACCCTGCCGAACCAGCCAAACCATGCCCAAGCGAAAATTGACTCCAAAAAAGTTACTTGTGAGCGTTTGGTGGACTAGTGCTGGTGTCGTTCACTACAGCTTTCTTAAATCTGGCCAGACGATTACGGCAGATGTCTATGGTCAGCAACTGCAAACCATGATGGAAAAGCTAGCTGCTAAACAACCGAGGCTGGTTAATCGCTCTAGGCCACTGCTGCTTCATGATAACGCTAGACCACACACTGCACAACAGACGGCTCCCAAATTAGAGGAGCTTCAATTGGAATGTCTAAGACATCCACCGTACTCTCCGGACCTTGCCCCAACAGATTAACATTTTTTTCGAAATTTGGATAACTTCTTGCAAAGGAAAAAAATCAACTCCGATGGGGCAGTCCAAACCGCCTTCAAAGATTTTATTGATTCCCTTCCGAATGGTTTTTTTAGTAAAGGGATCGATGAACTA
>JADDOH010006610.1:0-17316 GCA_016648135.1 Agrypnia vestita | reverse complement strand
ACTTACCCATCTGCCGCCGATTATATCCATTCCAGTGCATCGTAGTTTCACTTTATGTACCTCACTTTATCCCTAAGGATTGCGAACACTTGCCTTGCACGCGCATACGATTCACAGGCCCCTAATTAACTATAGTTCGCGACCTAACCTTTGATCCTGCCATCACGCGTTTTTAAGTTTCCGTAGCTGGGGCTTAGTATCCAGCCTCGGCAACTATACGGTGTATATACCTTAATCAAACCGAAACTAGACATTATTTTCTTTTCCTTGAATTTATATTCCTCGAGATACCGGGATTAGACTCTAGCTCGACAATTGTAAGTATTTATATATCTTAATAATACTGCAACATAGTCCTTATTTCCGTCTTACGTATCCGTACTTCCCGGGTCATCGAGACTAGACTCCAATTCTAATGATCATACTCTAATGATTATACGCACCGTATTTTTCATAAAACCCGTTACCCGTTATTTTCTGATGTTACATATTCTTATATTTATCCGAAATACCGGGATTAAGCTTTGAATCTAGGATTCCATCCATTTATAAGTTTTAACAAACCCATGAAGCAACCACTTGTCCACTTGTTGTTGTTAAAGAATTGATTGCTTCTATAATAAAACCCCACTAGTCTACATCTTTATAAGGTCAATACATATTACTTTTAGGGTCCGCCGATTTAGTTTTATTCTTATTATTATTATTATTATTATTATTATTATTATTATTATTATTATTATTATTATTATTATTATTAATTAATTACACGGCTTAATAGCCTTTTACAACAGGTTTATACATAATTAAAATACAACAAACGATTAAATGTAAAAGAAAAATAAAGGGTATAAATGTAAAAAGTATATATACATAGTTTAAAAATAATGAGGTTAGACATGTATGTAAAAAAGGTATATATGCAAAAAAGTGTAAAGTAGCAGGTTTATACATAATTAAAATACAACAAACGATTAAATGTAAAAGAAAAATAAAGGGTATAAATGTAAAAGGTATATATATATACATAGTTTAAACATAATGAGGTTAGAAATATATGTAAAAGAAAGTATATATGCAAAAAGTGTAAAGTAGCAGGTTTATACATAATTAAAATACAACAAACGATTAAATGTAAAAGAAAAATAAAGGGTATAAATGTAAAAAGGTATATATATACATAGTTTAAACGTAATGAGGTTAGAAATATATGTAAAAAAAGTATATATGCAAAAGTGTAAAGTAGCAGGTTTATACATAATTAAAATACAACAAACGATTAAATGTAAAAGAAAAATAAAGGGTATAGATGTAAAAAGTATATATACATAATTTAAACATAATGAGGTTAGACATTTATGTAAAAAAAAGGTATATATGCAAAAAGGTGTAAAGTAGTGATCTCAGAAATTTTTATTCACCGATAATATAGCAATATTAAATTTGAATAGCCAGCTATATATATAAAAAATTTAAGACATTATATAAAAATTTAATATTTTGAAAAGAAATGATCATATAGTGTTTTTTAAATTTTGAGAGAGATAGATTTAAAATGTCGACATATGTAGGTAGTTCATTGCCAAGTTTGTGCATTGATAATAAAATTATTTTATTCTTAATATAATTCCATTATCATCCCGAATATTCGACATCCACCCTCCGGCAAATTTTAATATAGTTTAAATCATTTTAATATAATTTATCATTTTAATATAGTTTAGGAATAACGGGATTCTGTAATTTCTACAAGTATAAACAACCCCAATCTTACCAAATCCATTTTATGTAGTGAAAGACGCGGGATTTATATTCTTCCTAAAATGTAAAATGAACCCGGTCTAGATGAAACATCCTTATTTAGTTTCAGGACAACGAGGTTTACGCGTTCCACGAGGAATATGATATAACCCGATCTAAACGAAGGTAATTTTATATAATTTTAGGACAGCGGAACTTACAAATTTCATATAGTATATCGTGAAGCCAATCTAGGCGGAGACACTACGTATATTTTAAACAGAGTAAGGGTTTAAATTTTACCATCAAGTCTAATATACCGCAAGAACGTCCTAGGCATAGTAAACAAAATAGCGGTCAAAACTGAAGTGTTTCTATGTTCACACGTTTTAGCTCAAAACGAATACTATAATTTTCACATTTATAATACAAGACGCGAATTTCTAAACGAATCATTTTAAAATAGTTCTGATTGAAATCTACATGTTTCATATTTATTAAATGAAGGCGCGAATTCTAAACGAAACACTAACATTGCTCAAAAACGGGACCCTATATTTATATATGCTTAAAATGAAACGCGAATTCCCGAACGATAGCATTTTATATAACTAAATGTAACGAAATCTTATATAGTTTATAAATAAGAAGACCCAGCCCCAGGCGGTTTTTATATATTTTCAATATAACGAGGCCCTATAACATCTTTATAAGTATAATACAGCCCCGGTCTATCGAAACAATGTACTAGAAGTTTTTATATGTTTGAATACATGATATACGTTTTTTATACGCGTTTTTATACGCGAGATTTACGTTTTCGTACAATACGAAGTACCCCAAATTATACAACCGCGAAGTTTACATCACTCCTAAAGTATAACCAGAACTAATTGAAACATTTTTTCATAGTTTAAGTCCGCGAGGCAAATATCTTTCATAAAATATAAAATAACCAGAATCAAATTAAACATATTTTTTACCTTATAGACTTTCCCCAACGCGCGTAATAATCCCGGCCACATGAAACGGTTTTATATGTTTTAATAACGCGGGACCTATGTTTTCCTATATAATATAAGATAACCCGGGCCGAACGGAAGCAATTTTATATACTTTATAAAATAGTGAAACTTGTACTTCTGTAAACCGTAAATAAACCCCGACCCCCACGAGATTATTTTATATAATTTTTTAGAATAATGAAATTTCATACATCTGTAAAATTGTAAATAAGCCCCGATTCTCACGGAATTACTCTATATACTTTTAAACGAAATGAAAATCTAGATTATTATGGCTGAACCTGATACCCCGCGAGATCAGCTATATATTTTTCACTAGACCTATTTTTAATCCCAGAATTTATTCGCTATAATTTTAACGGACTCTTACTATTAACCATAAACAAAAAAAAATATTAAAATAAACTAAATATTCTTTCGATAACTAAAATAAACCCGGTCTAATCGAAACATTTCATATAACGAAATATTATATGCCTTACAAATGTAAAAATTAAAATGTGACCAAGTTAAATTAATTAAATTTTAGCAAAAATAGGTAATTTTATAAGACTTATTTAAAATCGAATCTGTTAGTAACAACCCTTTTATCTTTTAACAATTTCCCGCGTGTTTAGCATAAAATAGGTATCTTTATAACGCACAGCTAGTTTCCAGAGATCCGCCAATACTATACTTAGTAAAACGAGAATTTAACTAAATTTGAACTCTACCGTTTCCTGAAATTCTGCGAATATTATTCTGTGAACCTAGTAAGACGACAAAATAATTAACTTTATAGAACATAGTGATTTCCGAAGTTCCGATATGCCAGATTAATTACCTTTATAAAATAAAATCAATCCCGTACTCTGAGTTAAAACTCTTTTGACAGGACCTCGCGTATTTAGCATAAGATAGGTATTTTTACAAGATTTATTAACAATTTCACGCGTGTTTAGCATAAAATAGGTATCTTTATAACGCACAGCTAGTTTCCGGAGATCTGCAAATATCAGTTCTATATATGCCGGACTAATCAACTTAATAGAGCGCAGTAATTTCCGAAGTTCTAATATGCCAAATTAATTCCCCTTTATAAAATAAAATCAAACCCGTACCCCCCTTTTCTTTTAACGTGA
This sequence comes from Agrypnia vestita, assembly GCA_016648135.1. Taxonomy (NCBI): domain Eukaryota; kingdom Metazoa; phylum Arthropoda; class Insecta; order Trichoptera; family Phryganeidae; genus Agrypnia; species Agrypnia vestita. The sequence goes on along the minus strand of JADDOH010006610.1, from coordinate 13,430 downwards.
GCAATGTCGAAGAGTATATTTACCCGTATATCACTTTCACTTGAAGTTAAACTATAATTTTCACCCACTGAGACACTCTAAGTCGACGGTAATTATCACTCACGGTAATTATCACTCAAAAAAACAACCGACGCAGATTTTGCGCTCTCGTAGACCGTCACCCACTGCCTGATTTCTGCTGTGTCTTGACATTTTAAACCCCCCCTAGCAGCCAAAGGTCCTAAGTCGTGTGTTTCCAGGATTTTCAATATCCTACTTTCCTTGAAACCTAAATCTTTGTTCCTAAGATTCAATTTGGCAAAAAAAAACCATATCTCCACTCGGATATGTCAGTTGATCCCACCTCCTGTTGCCGTCTCTATCTCCGTCCCTGTGCCCGTTTGGGACGGACTTGGTGGCTTCAGACGGTTTGAACTCGCTTCACAAGCGCGATAATTAATTTTTAATATTTAATTTCTAAGTTCAGTCCATATTGTCGTTTGATCAACCGTAACCACAATCTATCGGGTACTCCCCTAATCATAGTTGATGTTTCTTCATTATCTACCATTATCATGTCCCGTTCTCCCGTATTTTCACTCGTCTTTATCGGAAATTTAACGTTTCTTGGCCGCTATATCATGGGATCAATTTCCATATACTCACCACGTACACACTGCATACCTAGATATAACAATCATCCAAAGGTACTATACCTAATTTTAAATTAATTTTGGGCGATCTTTTCTCGTGGATCACCCAATGAATCCTGTCTTGCGCCCGCGGCCCCCCGCGCACAGGGACGTATTAGGTCCCTCCGTTGCGGAATTTAAACATTGAAGTTCTCCGGTTGTACCCAGGGCTCACGTAGCCATGTCGTCTATATATTAATTTGTAACCATTTATTATTATTTTTATTGGCAGTAAGATTGATCCACAAAATAACTATGTTACATAAACAGTGAATATTCTCGAACAATATAATACTGGAAGAGTACTATTCGCTATAATACAATAAACTATTAATGTAAGTTAAAGTAAATTTTTAAATTCAGTGGAAATTTTTAAGATCGTTTTGCTTTTAATTTTTTTCCCAAAACAAAATAAATAAATAAATAAATAAACACACAGATACACACTCACACAACCCACTATTGGACATGTTTTTGTTATTCTTTTATCGATTGTATGTATGTGTTTTCGCGTAATTGGCCCAAAACTCTGTGCATCAATTATTGTCTTTTCTTCAAAGATTGATTAATTATGTGGCTGTAAGAAACCCAATAAATGAAAACAAATAAAACAAATAAGTAAATAAACCTCCAGTGCCGCAGGCAAGGCGTCGGATTAATTCAGTGCTCATTTATTGCCAAGGCACTGGACGCCTCCGCTGATAACTATATACCGCTCACCATGTTCTTAGAGGTGTGTTGAAAGATTGCTAGTATCTGTCGAATCGGTCTCAAGTAGTTGTCTGTATTTGTACGTTTATCATTATTACATGCTCTTGCTATATCCGTTCCACTTCACATTATTGTTCCTCCCGTCTTCGAATTTCTATCACACTATGTTCTCCTATGTTTTGGTACTTATATGCTTGCTTTTTACTTGCATTTACTCCTATATATATTTGTTTCATTTATCCATCCATCTATAAGATCCCCATACGCTTTATCCTTTTATTTCATGTGTATATGGGCCGCAAATTCATATTATTTTATTTACAATATTCTTATCTAGATTGTTGCGCGGTATGATCGATAATCCTCAAATTATGCAGAGCATTGGTTTGTATGCTCCTGACAATTACACTAGACATCGTCAGCATAGATTGTTTCACATTCCAATATACAGGACCAACCTGCCGATGGTTATGCCTGTTGGAAGAGCCACAGCCATGCTGAACAAAATCGCTTTGGGTATTGATATATTCCATGTGTCTGAGGGGGCTTTCCGAAGCGGGACTCTCCTACACCTTTGACCAGATTTATGTTATTTTTAATTTATTAAATATTTTCATTTTTGATATATACTTCTAATATGTATGCCTTAAACATTTTGTTTGTCATGTACATATTATCATGAAATAAATTGAATTGAATTGAATTGAATTGAATACACTTGTTCCAATTATGTTTTGTGGTTATTACTACCAAACCCGGCGAAATCTGAGCTAGAATAGCCAATCGTATACACGTTACCCGTCCTGTTGAAACTACGCTAACGTAGGGCAGGTTTGTAGTGATTACATAGTTAATATATTGTATCTATATTCGAGTATATTATTTTCTTGTCGTGCCATTAATATGCTTACACGTTATCGTTATCTCTTTCCTAACCGTATATACCGTCATTGCACAATTACCTATCTGTTGTAAAAGCCTGAAGAGCGTTAGTCTACAGATAAATATAATAGAATTATAGTTAACTTTTCTACCCGCCTACGTTATTCGACTCCCGCGAAACGAAAATGAATCATTATTCGCTCCTCGATAGAGCGTCAGTCTACAGATAAATATAATGGAATTATAGTTAAATTTCCTATCTGCCTACGTTATCCGACTCCCGCGAAACGAAAATGAATCACTATTCGCTTCTCGACAGAGCGTTAGTCTACAGATAAATATAATGGAATTATAGTTAACTTTCCTATCTGCCTACGTTATCCGATTCCCGCGAAACGAAAATAAATCATTATCCGCTCAGTTAAGGTCACCCCTCTGGTACAACGTATACGTTTAATCCGTGCTCCACGGCCAATTCCTATAAAAAAATTTATGGGGCGTTTTCCTCTCGCGATCCCCCGATTAGGACCTGCCTTCCTTGCCTTTGCTCATATTCTGCTATCTCTCTTGCGCGGCAATCCACTTAAGATCACGATTAATGACATTTAAGCGGTCTCAAAACCACAGCAAAAAAGGCCATAATTCTGAAACCTCGTGGAACTGTCAATATCATCGTCACCTTAGAGTAGACGTTAATCGGTTTTTTAACGGCTTAAACTGCAATAAACGCGACCTAAATCTACGAAAGCCGTGTTCAGTATTTTTTTTGGGAAGCACATGTGGACCGCTCGGACCGCGCCGATCGTCAACCATTTGTACCAAACGCGGCTTTACCACAAGATTAATATGTTTTATAAGAATTGAATATTAACTGCTCGTAACCTATATCCGATCAATCGCTACTAACTCCGTCCCAATACTAGCGTTTCATCATCCCCAAATTTTTCTAGCGCCAATACTCCGCCAGGTGGGTTTAGCTCAATTTTTCCCGCGTAGCATTTAAATCATCTTAGAGTTCAAAATAAAATAATAAAATAAAATAAAATAAAAATCTATAGAAACAGGTGATTCATCACAATTGTTTATGAATAAAAGTGATAATTACTGAACAAGATCGGGTATTCAATTTCTACCTTATTTCAAAGAAAACGTATCATACTCAGGAAGTGAATATACCACAAAAAAGAACAAATCACGGCACACTTATTTCACAAACGCTCTGCGTGTAGACAGAAAAACCAGGTAATTTGAAGTCACGATGACTAAAATAACATACTCATTCTTACAATAGTATACGATACTGTGTTCCTTTTTCCCCGGGACTTTTTTCGGCGTAGCATCGCACCCGATCGCAAAGAAGGTCCGTTCGTTAACGAATGCAAGTAAGGCAATTAATTACCTTACTTTTGAGTTGCCAAGATTTCACGCTTGTAACGTACAATTTATTATATCATTGGGTACAACACATATTTTATTAATTCTGACAAAAAAAAATTGATTGCAATAGAATTTTATCCTAAATGAAGGAATCTAATAATAATGTGCCCACTACTGAGGCTGCCAAATATTACAATTTATTTTTTGTTTTTAAAAAATCTTGGGATATGTAGTTTAGCGTCATCATTTCATTTCCTTATTTTCTGAAAACACGAGTATTTGCACTCTGAAACTGCATCCATTATCTTAGAGTGCATCTCTACGATACAGTGACTCCAGTTGCGTTTCAAAGCGTGTTGAATTTGCATTTTACAGAGTAATCAAATTATTAACTTGCAAAGTGTTCCAAATGTGAAAGAAATAGAGAACTCTTTTTACGAAACAAGTTATTAAATAATACGTACACGTGTAGGTAATATATTAAAAACATCACAAACATTTGTTTGCTTCAATGACAATTAATTCAAATTTCAGACGAGAATTATTCCAATGGAATTTATATAAATCAATTTATTCCGAAATATTTTTGTCGGTAAACTATTCTGTGTCGAATGTATTGGAAGATATTCCTGAATTTCAATATAACCGTAAATTATTCACAAACTGAAATGCTCGAATATCAATGAGTCCATAATATCATTGTTCCCTATACAAACATTACAAATCCCTTGCTTATAATTTTATAACCCTTACCCCTTCCTCCATCCTGCTGGTTTGATATAGTACAATAATTTGTAAACCAAAAATATAAGCAACCCCTTGATAACAACGTTATATTAAATTTATAGCTTCGTCTGCTTTTTATGTGTATTTTTTTTTCATAAAATATTATCTTATCACGAAAATAATATATACATGTTTTATTAAATATATTTTCGGAATTTAAAAATATTATCTGTAAATTATTTTTGAAATAATAAATGCGTTCTTGTACATATAAAAATCCCATAAAAATGGGTTTGGTAAGAAATCAACATATAATCAAATATATAGCTGTTGGCTGCATATAAAAATGCCTATACAGTGAGTATAATGGCAAACAAAACTTTGAGATACATCTATCACGCAAAAACGTCACTATAAAAATTCTGGCGTGTAAAAGCAAAGGCAGCAATATCCAAAAAAAATATGTTTTGAATACAATCACCGAGGATTACTAATTTAAAATGTACTGACTTCTAGATTTTATGTATCTATCCTTTCCAAAATCATGTTACATATAAATTTATAGGTTACGATTTCAAAAAATCTTGAATTCAGTACATTATAAATTAGTAATCCTCCATGACTTTATTATTTCTTTTTTTTTAATATTGCTGCCTTTGCTTTTATACCCCACAATTATAATTAAACATAACATAAACATACGAGACTTTCGAATTCGTGTACCTATGTTTGGATTTCTAATCCCAAATATAATAATGCTGTAAAATATATCAAAAAGTGCAACTTCAATTATTTTTCCTTCAAATTTTCATCCCCTCCCATATTTTAATATAAAAATCGCTTATTAATAAACTTATTTACATTATTATAAAAAGGATATTACATTTTTAACTTTTATTCATATAGATTTTTTTAAGCAATATTTTTAAATGCATGTTCTGAGAAAACAATTGTCGGATTTTGTCCACAGAGGGATAATTATTAATGATGATTAATTATAGCCTCACGGAGATCAATCTATTTATATGGGAATGTGTAAGAATGGCATTATTATTGATTAATGCAATTGCTTTTCTTATATATGATATCAATTACTTTAAACCCCGCTTAAATACTGTGTATAAATGCAACAAATAAAACCGTATATAAATAGTTAAGCAAGTTAAATGTTTGGAGCATGCATGGGAAGCAAGTGAACAAACAACTTCCCAAACCTTTATCAACGGAGTAGTCCAATGCAACTGAAATCTAATTGAGTTGAGTTTGTTTTTTGCAGGAAACTAATTGATTTTCGCAAACTGTAGACATTTAATTCTACTAGCAGCTTACTCGAAGACGTTGTTAAGAATCTTTAAGTTTTTCTGGTCTATTCGGAGTTTGGATTCGGTGAAAATGCAGGGAAGAAAATGTGGTTTATCTGTGTGTGGTTTTTCGAAACAGATTTAACTCCTACATATAGAGTAGCTTGTTGGTGTAGTGGTCATGAAGCTCGCCTAGTGATCCGGTGGTCGGTGGTTCGAGCTTCATTTCAGGACACCAGCAAGTCAGTCCTATTTTCATAGCATTTAGTGTTTACCTTATTTTGAAAATAGTAATAATATTCATGCGACGCGCATTCGATGTTTCCATCTCTATACGAAAGAAAAATATTAAATAACTCTATTCATTGAAATTTTGCGCATTCCACTCATTTCGTAGACTTATTTTAGACAGATTAAGATCATTTGTCTGTTTTTCATCAGTACGCTTATTACTAGCTAGATGAATATACAAGTACCTATTTAAAATATTTATTATTCGTAATATTTTTAAGAAATTTGTTTCCGTTTTTTGCTTAAAACAAATATTTTATTAAATTTTAATGTAGGTACTCTACTTTTCTTTCTTGTCTGTCTATGCCAGACAGACAAGAAAGGCAGTAATTTGAAAGTGTTATTAAAAACGTACAATAAAACGTTTAATAACTTTCTCCATTTCTCAAGAAAAAAATCATCAAATGATAAAATATTTCCCACACTATTTAAAAAATACTCAATTTACAAATTTGAAATCATACAAGTCTGAAAAAAGTTTATCCGATAATCTTTATAATTCATATCAGGAATTAAAGCAACTTGTCACAGAACAAATATTGTCACCTACCTAGTGTAATAAGAAACGTAATAATTATGTATCCCGACACGGGATATGAAGAACTATATGTATAAAAGGTTGAATGGTTTACGAAATTCTCCAATGTATTTTCCGATATAGAAGTATCGACCGACCTTAATGAAAACCTGTGCTGTCTGCACACCAGCTAATTAAAGAGAGAGCTAGAGAGTTGGTGCTCACTCTTTTTATAGCAGCGCCACCTTCTGTTCCCGTAGAGGTGGCCTAATTAGTTTGTGTTTTTTAGGCATGATGGCAGATTTTGAAAAACCTTCTATAATTTAGTTACACATATACTATTACCTAAAATACCATTATTTCAGTAATAAACTTTTTTTTTTTCGCAAATAATTGCATTTTCATCTACCTATTTTTAATTTCGCACGAAAACGCCCACAGATGTCATCATTTTAAAATTTTACTCAGATGCACTCTAGGATCCTAATGAAAATGTCATCACCCCGAATATTTCATCTTCACACTGAATTTTGTATCATAATAAAAAAATATTTTGTATAGAAACCAATATCCCGTTCAATTTAATATTAATTAATTTAAATCTCGAGTAACCCTGCGCACAGACCCTTAGTAAATAATATTCTATAAAATTATTTTAGTTGATTATCTAAATAATCTTGTTTTCACTATCCTTTAGAGTGAAATTGAACAAATATATGAATATTCAATTTGTTCTAGAGTTTCAATAAATATTACTTTACATAATATTCAAACTAAATCACTCATAGACTTTATAATAAGAAAGTCTAAAGAAATTATTAGTAATTGTTAATTTTATTATTTAAACTTTAAATTATTTATCCTGATTAATTTTTTCACTTTCAAGATTTATTCGTAAAAGTCGTAAATATAATATATAATTTTACACAAAACTTCCAATGTTAAATAAAAAAGATTTTATTGGTTCAGCCTTTAGTACTCTGGGAGTTATTAGATTTCAACAAACTTTAAAGTAATTTTAGTGCTAACAATTTCTTATGCAAAGAAACTTGTATTTTTTTGTTCAAATTGAGTACTTTCGTTTGTAAGTGTTTGTATAGCCGTTGGCTTAATAGAGGAATTAAACTTCGTTACAAATTAATGTTTTCTAAGAATTATAACAAAATTTATGGGATGTTTCTAATACTCGAAAAATTTAAATTTTCATTCTCTTGAAATATATTTATATATACTATTGTCTTATATATGATAAATTTGTTATAATAGTGGTTACATTGTGGTGAAACATGATTATTTTAATTTAAACTAAATTGAAATGTTTAATGCACACACATTGAGTTAAAATTGTGTTTGCATTGCAAAGGTCAGTTTAAATTAAAATTCATTCAGAGATTCAGATTCATTTATTCACAAAAATCGTTCACAATATTCATTTATAACATTCATTCCCGACATTTGGTTCAATGCACAAAACTTGCAGTTCATGGTTCCACCTGATTCTCCGCTATTTTCCTATAAGGCTCCAAAAAACAAATATTTTACTACATTATTAACCCCAGTATTTTTATCGGAATGAAATTATGGAATGCTGACATTATGAAATGCTGAAATTATGCAATTTGAAGTATTTGACAAGTGGATGTAAGTTGGATTAAAAGCGTTACGAAAGGAACAAGAAAAATATTGTTACGTGGCGTGGCTCGCTCGAAAAATGAAATGGCACAACTCGTAAAATAAATCTTTTATTATCGCTTGTACATTATCTCTGACATTTTATAATCACTCGCAACGCAATATTCCACTATTTTTTATTCAAACACAAAATAACAGCTCTCTATTGTTTTTCTACTCGGGTAAGAACCCTTCTATTTCTTTGCTATTTATTAATCATGTTAGTTCTTATTTCAACCACTAGGCATACCGGCCCGCCGTTCTGCGCATGTGACACTTTTCTATGGAACTGTCAAATGTCAACGAACAGCTCGTTACAATATTATAAAAATATTATCTTGGCCATATATATCTACAGCGATGGTAAGAATAGTAACGTTCGCTGCGTATGATCGCATATCAAACGCTGATGTGATATATGACACAAATAATTAAGAATTGCCCGCTCGGTAGGTACCCACTGCCCCATTTTAACAGAAAATTATTTTATATTGCCCATTCTGCATCTTTTAGCTGGTCACACTCCACCGTGCTGGGAGAAGAGGACATATGTCAGCAAAAATGTTTAAAAATACAATACTTTATTTATTTTGCAAAGCCATGCATAAAGCTTGAAATGACAAGTGGTGAGTAATATTTTTTTTTATTAACAGTAGAAGATTCTAAAACATTCCGTAAAGCTCTAAAAATTTCTGGAAACAGAACGCTCTAGAATATTCCTAAAAGTTCTATAAGGTTCCAAACTGAGTGGTGGAGTCTGTCGATGATCCTAGAAGGTTCCAGAACGTTCATTAAGGTTCTCGAATACTTTAGAAGATTCTGGAAGGAGAAAGTTTAAAAAAGTTTTATAAGGTTTAAATCGAGTGGCTGAGTTCATCGGTGAGTCTAGAAGTTTCCACAAGCTTAAGCGAAGGTTCCAGAATGCTTTAGAATGTTCACGATAGAGAAAGTTTCAGAAAGTTCTATAAGGTTCCAAACTGAGTTGCAGAATGTGTCAGCGAGTTTTAAAGATTCCGGAAAGTTCTAGAGGGTTCGAGAATGCTTTAAAAAGTTCTGGAAGGAGAAAGTTCTACAAGCTATCAGAAAGATCTAGAAGGTTCCAAACTGAGTGGGGGAGTGCATCGGTGGGTCTAGAGGTTCCAGAAAGAATTATAATGCTTTAGAAGGTTCTGGAAAGGGAAAGTTCTAGAAGATTCCAGGAAATTCTATAAGATTTCGGAATGCTCTAGAAAGTTTTGGGAAGCTCTCTCTAGGGTGTTATGATTGTGCGCAAAAATATCTGTTGATATTTTGGCAAAGCGAAGACGGTCCAGCAAGGCAATCCAATCATGGGTGCCGAAACCAGCAAAAAAGAGACGTCAACACAATTCTATGCTTACCGAATTATGGTCCCGAGTGAAGCCGGGCCAACCAGCTAGTTGATAATAAGTCATGAATAATGAATAAATAATAAATAATGACTACATGATTAAATAAATTGTAAATTATATTCAGACTAACGCAAATCACTAAATACAATTTTATGTTCCCGTGATGAATGAATTACCGGTTAACAAGTGTTTACACAATATGTACACTTTTTATAATAAAAAATAAATAATATCTTATTGATAAAATGAATTGTAAATAATATTCAGAAAAAAATAATACTTTAATTTTATCTTTAAACTGGTGGTCTGGGCGGCCCTCGTAGCCAAGTGGGTATGACACTGGCTTCTCACACCGAGAGTTCCGGGTTCGATTTCCACTGAAGTCACAATGAATCTATGTGATTTACTCAAGCCTGGGTGTTCTGTGATATGTTTCGCTTCTTTAATTGGGCCTCTCGGCCTGTTAAAGCATAAATAAAATAAAAATAGAATTGGAACCAATAAGTTTATTAATTCTGTTGCAGAACTAATAAACTTATTGCATCTCTTCCTTATTCTTCCTGTATGCTTTATCTTACTTTATTTATTCTTTCATTTAAATTTTGTTTGTTTGGCCACGTAGATGGCACTTTTTTTATAGTGAATCGAGATTACAGTATTGGATTGCGATACAATTACATGCGAATAATATGCTATGTTGAGATCAAAGTCAGTATGTGCGATATACCTGCGGGTGAAAATAACTATATATCATTATTCGAACGTAGCAAATGTAATGCTATTGAATGATACAAGGATATGGACTCTCCTGAGATTGAGAGATGAAGGACATCATATGTGAAAAATAAAATAATTCTAAAATCCATAACTCACCAAGTATCGCATGGTATCACCACAAACGTTACAACTATTTTGAGCTAATAATGATGGTAAGATAATGATCAAAAATATGATAACTTGGTAATTATGCTTACTTTTGGTAACTATGCAAACACAAAACTATGTAACAAGTCAAGAAGAAGAAGATTATATAAACCAAACAACGTTATTTCTGTAAAAGTTTAATATGTTTCTTCTTTCCGGTGACATCAAAAGAGAAAAAAAACGTACACAATTTTAAATATGTGATTCGAGTTGGCGGAAAATCTTTTGATATAAATTGTTTTTTTACTCCTTGGGGATGGAAAATAGAGACAAAAAGACGTTATGTTGCTGAGCTTATCTTTTAAACCTGGATAAACGGAAGCTCAACATTTGTACAATTGGAAGATTGGAGTTGTTTGGCTGCGGGCTGCAGAAATTTAAAGGGAAAAATTGTATCACCGAAATATCTCGAGTATTCCTGAACAATTTGTTTTCAACCTTTAACTTTGGAATCCTTCGTAGAAATAACTACCTCTAGCGTCTACCAAGTAAGCAAGATGACGCCCAATGGTCTTATTATTCTAAAGTGTGCTCGCACAAATTTATCATGTTAAAAACTTCTTCTTCTTCTTCTTCTTCAGCCCTCATTTCTCCACTGCTGGATATATAAGATATAAGAAAACTAAGTACAATTTAATTTGTTTCGCTGATATTCCTTGTACAGAAAAGAAATGCAATATATTTCAATTAATTGAGCCACCGTTAATTAATAAATTGTTACTTGTGGAAGCCGCTTATTTGGGTTCGATCTGAAGAAACAGTAGCCAAATTAAAACATTAACCGAGTTTTTTATTAAACATTAAACTGACGTTTAAAAAAAACTATCAAAAAATGCCGTAGCGATTGTAATCGCGATTCCCCAAAAAGGAAAAATTCTTGGTATCCAAACACTTTTGTTAACGAGAATTTTTGATTGATGAAAATTTTAAAATTGATTGATTTTGATTTGTTTTGAAATATTAAATAGACGCTTAACCAATATTATCTCAATAGATTGTTTTGTTTTATTTTTGATACAATATTAAATAACTGGTACACCTACATATAGATTTTTGTATTTACTTGTAAAGTTTTTTTAATATACTTATATAAATAAACTTACGGACGTACGGTTACAAATGGTAATAAAATGTAATCAAAACACACCTTTTAAACACGCATCATGTTTTTGTGAAAATAATATACATCTTAAGAGAATATTCCAGAAAAATTATACACATACAAAAAGTTTTTTGGACATATTGTTCTACTTGGAAAGTTTCCCCAAAAATAATTTTTAATTTGCGGAAAAGTATGACGGGAGGCTAGCGGTATCGGCGCGACAGCTGCCACGACACTAATTGACAGCTGGCAATCTTCGCTAGAGGCAGACACACACACACTTGCAAATTATATCAAAGGAATAGTACATACGAGTAAAAAGAGCCAACCTCTATTACCGTACTGAAAGTTTTCGATTAGTATAAAAGTCAGAGTAATAACGTTTACGCGCCCTAACAAACCAAAGACACCGCAGAAATGGATTCCAAGACTATGAATGATCAAGATTCACCTGGATGGTTGTAGAAGAGACCAACACCATAAAAGTGGTTATTGTCTGAAGAGGAATTATTTATTAGGGACAGAATCCCATTTACAATAATTTCCGCGTAACTTCGTGTAACGTAACGTCCGTAACTTTTTACCGTAATTTTTGACGAGTTACAGCTAGTACCTACAATAATATTCAATACTTCGGTTTATTCCGCAACCGCCTACTTCCCGAGCATGTTCCATGTGGCGTATCCCTACCCGTTCAACGGACGTTTATATAGACTATTATACCGTATATAATTTTGGGGCCCTCGTCAATATCAATCAATGAAATTTATACTGTATTTTATTAAATACATAATCTTGCGGTGTAAATGATTTTATTGAAATACTGTAACCATTTTCAACATCATCAATTGACATTCCAACATACACTGACTAGCCGCTAATAAGATACGGGCAGCCGAGCGTGACATGTCAATCAGCGCGCGGCTCAGGATACACGGACATGACATTTATATTAATTTAATAATTATGTCCCGTTCAAATGTTGAATTCTCATTTTCATGAATTTTTGCAGTCGGCTGTACTAAAATAGTTTAAGGTTTATTATTAGTTTTCCAAATCGAGATTCAAAGCTATGAATCCGATCAACAGAATTTCATTACTAATTGACGGTTAGCACCATCTCTTCGTGTTTATAAAAATAATTTCCCAACTGAAACGAGTTTTACAAAATGCTTACATCTCTCAAAATATTGTCACATTTAATTGGATTATGGCCGATGTTTACTGAACGTTATTAAATTGTCAGATTATACTTTTCCTGCATGATGTGATATATTAAAATTTAAAATCATTCCAATGTTTTGGTGTTATTTTCATCAATGAAATAAAATACATTTATTTTATTGAATTGTTTTATTTTGACCATACAAAATATTGTAGAATTTACGTTCAATTATTGTATAAAATATAAATTATTTTATTGATAGTGTTTAAAAATAATTTAATGTGCAAAAAAGTAATTTGTAATAAAAATTTAAGAAAATCGTGAAAATTAGTAATAATATTATATTATTTAATATTTGATTTGATTAGGCTTTTTATTTTTTTCCTTTTAATTTACTCCATATACTTTCTATGTACCTACTAAAAAAATACATGAACGAATATGAAATATATACGCATCTATAGATCCGTAAAAAATTCTCTTTTAATTTTATCAAGTATCTAATAATAATACTTTCTTTTCGATGTGTAACATCTTTCCTTTCGCTTTCCTGCAATCTGTGGCAGTAATTTCGTGAAAAAGGACGGAAATGCGTAACAGGAAATAAGACGCGCGCAATTTTATTTAACCAATGAGCGCGCGCGGAGCACACGCGATGGTCAAAACATCATCGTATATAAACAAATCAATGTCCAGCAAGTGCCATCACAGCGAAGTCGCAC
>JADDOH010006607.1:0-21396 GCA_016648135.1 Agrypnia vestita | reverse complement strand
AGAGGGTGTATTTTGGGGTGGAGTTTTTTTTTGAAGAAGTTTAAATCGAAAGTTTAAAAGAGAGGCTTTAAGAAAAGTTCTAAAAGCGATTTTACTTTAAGTTCATTTATTAAAAGTCTAATATATTATTTGAGATCTGCTTTTGCAAGCTCAAAGCTATGTTTAAAATTTATTTACGTGATTGAATTAAATTTACGTTTAGTCTAACATATAATTTGGCCAGTAATCGTCTAGTGATAGTAATTTAGGACTCCTCGATGTGACGCGGTTACCCGGTACTTTTGGTAGCGTAGCAGAAGAAATGCCATTGTATTCATACGAGGCGAAACTAACCTAACATTATTAACGCGCAACATGAGCCAGACTCAAAACGACGATCGATTGAACAGACTAACAAAATCGCCTTTCCTGGCGGCGCATCAGTCACTTCCTCGCATCCGGTAGCGGCGTCGCGAACATAAATATGTCTACGTAGATTTTTCGTCTAGAACGAAGCCGCCTGGTTACCGAGGTCTCATATTAGCACCTGTGGACGGATTCCACGGCTGAGCGCGGGGTCACGATTACGATGGAATATTCAGATAGATAAATACCACTTGCGAAATACAGCCTAGGGCTCTATGAGTATAACTTGGTATCCACATAATACAACCGACGGTACATAATAGGAACTTAGCGCTAATATTGCGCAACAACACGCAATATTTATTTTTATTACGTATTTTTTTTTAATGCAATAGTATACTGGATCTGCCGGTCATCCAGATTAGATAAATCACGGTCGATTAATACACGGTTTTACTTATTAAACACACACACAATACTCAAAATGCAAATTAACGGCTGGGTTCTCCAGAATACATACATACATACCTTGCTTACAACTGGCGCGATCGGTGGTCTTCGGCCTGATTTATCTGTTCATGGTATATAGTGGAAAGAGTAAACATATATTCACAACAACTAGGCGCAACAGAGGCTCAGGGCAAGCTTTGTCTGACATTATCGCAGCCCGAGATTCTAAGGGAATGGAAGATACAGATTTGTAAGTGAAATTTAAGACGTGTCTAACCACTTCTGTTCAAACGTGGATTCTAGATGCCCCCCCCCCCCTGTAGGGGGGAGGGGGATGCGGCCCCAGAGCATCGCCGCATCCGGTGGTTAACTCCTGTTTAGACATAACCTCCCACACTAAGCTGCAGACCAAGATCAAGCCGAGACTCTATTGCTCCTGCTGGAATCCCCCGAAGTCCTCGCTTCCCGGCGACAAACATATCAGGAAGAAATCCCGCGTCTGATATTAAGGTTTGTATAATATCCCGCGGGGCAGTCAAATTGACTGGTGTATAATGATGAGGATCCCACGTTGCGGCTACATGAGCCGGATTATTATGATGTTTACTGCTGATTAAAGGGCTGAATGAACTAACTGGGTGACTGGAAAAGACTCTCCCTTGAGCGCGTCAGTCAGAGCCATGTTAGCATCGCCAAATATAGTTGATGTGATTGATCCCACGGTGTAGTCTTATTGACTAGAGATATTAAATGATGGTAAAACAGCATGATTATTACAGTTGATTGTGAAGTTCCTGATATGTTTCTCGCTGGCCGGGAAGGGAGAACCCCGAAGGTCTCTGTATACAGCAAGTTAGAAAAGGTGGTGAATGATGAGTATGATGGTGTTAGTAATGTCCTCGCGCAGTGTATAGATTATTAAATTGCTTCCTGCTTCTCATAGTCGCTCGTTCATGCGGAACGCCCTGTCTCGTACGTTGATGAGGTCTCAAACGAAGGTTTTGATTGAGGTACGGCTACCTGAGTCTTATAGCTGACATTCATGAACATTCATATCCGGAATTCGAGCTCGTCGGGCCAAGGGGAGTGAAAGAACGTAGGGGCTTCTTCCCTCCGGCTGTGTTTGAGGCACGACGCTCTGGTCCGATTCGAAATGCTTCACCTTTGCTTGACTGAACACATTTTAACTGTGTGGAGGCTTTGCGCAATTCTACTTAGACCCACCCAGAGTGTCCCCGCAGTCCCGTTCATCCCCTGGACCGAGAACACGCACCCCGTCATTTGATCCCAGTTACATACAACTATCTGTATCGCGAGTGTATCTCTTTCTTCAATCCCCTTCACTATTCCATTTATACAACAATCACGTGACTAACCTCGAGAGTCTAGCGCCGGTAATAAGATCGCATTATGCTACGTTGGAAGTTATTATTGCACAACCGGACGAAAGGCCTATTTCCCGCGATCCTATTCAATTTGTAAAACGCAATAATATGTATTTATATATGTTAGTAAAACGTTTGTAATGCAGAATGCACGTATGATGACCTCGCTTCTATCCCAAAGATAATTAAGATATAATCCCAACGTTACGTCCCGACATCAGTACCAATTTGTTTCCGCGTCCGTTACCGTCGGCTCTGAACCCACGTAATGAAATGAATAGTGATTATGTGACCATGACAAATTATGTAGCACGAACATTCCATTTAATACACATAAGAAAACATCAGGAATAAATAATATTAAAGGTTCTTATCTTATTTCTGTAGTTGGTCTGCTTCTGAGATGGCATCCTGATCCGAAGTAATATAACGGGTCCTCTCCAAAATTGAGCAATTACCAGCGCCTGTGTAGCCCTTCATTTCCCTTGTATATATATTTTAATATCAGCGCCTGTAAAACTGTATTAGATCCTAGAAACAAGAAAACTATTCCCTCTACGCCGAGCACATACAGAACATAAACCCCTTCAATCTAGTTCATCCACGGTTATGCAAAAAGGCGAAAGAATAGTAATAGTAAAAGGTCCTTAACTGACAGAAGTTGAAGTTCTCTGCAAACTGCCCATATCTTCTAGTGGCGCCTGTGTATTCCAATAACAACTTTCCAGTCATGTATTTAACATAACGTCCTCCTTGTGTGTATGTGTGCTGCAATATCTGCCATCCAGTTAGTGATTCCCAAAATAGTGTTTTCCTTGTATATATATATATATATTTCAATATCAGCACCTGTAAAACTGTATTAGATCCTAGAAACAAGAAAACTATTCCCTCTACGCCGAGCACATACAGGACATAAACCCCTTAAAACTAGTTCATCTACGCCGTACAATGATATCACATGCAGACATGACCAATATAATTACAAATATGCTTGCGTCCCGCCGACTGGACGCCTGTGTTTTCCAATAACAACTTTCCAGTCATGTATTTAACATAACGTCCTCCTTGTGTGTATGTGTGCTTCAATATCTTCCATCCAGTTAATGGTTCCCAAAATAGTGTTTTCCTTGTATATATATTTCAATATCAGCACCTGTAAACCTGTATAGAATCCTAGAAACGAGAAGACTATTCCCTCTACGCCAAGCACATACAGAACATAAGCCCTTTCAAACTAGTTCATCTACGCCGTATAGTGATATCACAAGCAGACATAAACAATACAATTACAAGTATGCTTGCGTTCTCCCCCACCTTGGTGGAAATATTCGCATTCGTATTCACCGAATAGTAGGCCTGATATTCGTATTCATGAAGGTAGTATTCGTTGCATCAAGGTTATTATATTTACAAGTATGTTCAAGTTCCCCCACCTTGGTGGAAATATTCGCATTCGTATTCACCGAATAGTAAGCCTGATATTCGTATTCATGAAGGTAGTATTCGTTGCATCACTCTCAATAATAAAATCATATAGATAAATAATTACGGTAACTCATAAAAATATGATATTACTTATATTAAACGAACAAAGCAAAACAATCTGTCATATAAGTAAATAACGTGATCACGGAAGACCGAAGGTTAACTACCCCTGAACAAACCGCGAACTGCCCACAATAATGGAAAATGTTGTAGAAAACATTTCAAATATCTAATATTGAATGAATAAAACAATGCCATATGAATAACTATCGCGATTACGGAAGGCCGAAGGTTAACCACCCTTGAACACACCGCGAACTGCCCACAGGCCTGATATTCGTTTTCGTGGGAGTAGTATTCGTTGCATCACGGTCATTATAAAATCATATAGATAGATAATTACGGTAACTCATAAAAATATATGATATTACTTATATTAAACGAACAAAACAAAACAATCTGTCATATAAGTGAATAACGTGATCACGGAAGACCGAAGGTTAACTACCCCTGAACAGACCGCGATCTGCCCACAATAATGGAAAATGTTGTAGAAAGCATTTCAAATATCTAATATTGAATGAATAAAACAATGTCATATGAATAACTATCGCAATTACGGAAGGCCGAAGGTTAACCACCCCTGAACACACCGCGAACTGCCCACAATAGTGAAAAATGTTCTAGAAAACATTTCAAATATCTAATATTGAATGAATTAAACAATGTCATATGAAAACTATCACGGCTACGGAAGACCGAAGGTTGATCTGATCTAACCGTAAACGACCCACAATAATGGAATATGTTGTAAAAAAAAACATTTCAAATATCTAATATTGAATGAATAAAAACAATGTCATATGAATAACTATCGCAATTAAGGAATATATACAATTCGAAACACGTCTTTATAAGAACTTGATAGGAACAAATCGTGTTTTCAACGATTGCCTAATGATACGCAATACAAACATGTAACGAGTTCAAATAAACCACACATTCATGTTTTAATAAAATAAATATAAAATCCAGATGCATTTTTAAAATATATTGTTTGTAGGAAATTCCTCGTACGATTTGAACCTATATCACGCCTACAATCGTGATATCAAAACACATAATTAAATTCCGAATTATCCCCAAAATAATACAGATCATATAGAAATCCGTGTATTCAATCGCCAGTATAGATAACAAAGCATTCTTTTGCATAAGGATACATCCGCCCTGAAGAATCTCTCGTACATTCCGAACCTCGCGACATTGAATATACATAATTATTCTGAATTTTAAATCCCACAAACAAACACGAAACACCCTTCGTCAGTAAAGTATTCCATTTTAAAGCCTTTATATCTTTGGTAATATATGAATATCAAATTTAAATGATTTTTCATATGAACAGCGACAGAATTATATATTTCATAAGCGTTATGCAATAATTCACCCGCTGGAATTATCACAGTCGCCATATTACGATTTCTTGTATATTGAATCTGAAGCGCGTATAGTAATAATTATCCCTAGGCCCAAAATACGTAACAAAACAATCCACAACATGTATCTTGTTCAAATAAACCACATAAATACTCCGATCCCAATTATTTCCAAACAATACAAATCATATAGAAATCCGTGTATTCAATCGCCAGTATAGATAACAAAGCATTCTTTTGCATAATTGAAAGTTACACAAGTATTAGGAAAGAACGCCCGCTGGATTATCACGCAAAACTATGAATTATTAAATCTGATGAGCGCTTAGTAATATAAGGTTCCAAATATGATACACACAAAAGGCAATAGGAATAAATAACATTGGAAATGCTTATCTGTTCACTGTTCCAATTCTCTTTGAATTATTATCAACCTCTGGCTTTTTCCCTCGATCCAGCCAAATTATCTTCCTTACTTCGGACTCTCCTCGACAAAGCCTCCGCCGACCTTCAAGCTGAAAACTCAAGTGCCGCTTTCTAATTTGTAACGCCTAAAAATAGTCCCTATCTCGCGCCATCTTTGATTCCAACTAGCGTGTAAAAGTCAAAGTCTAACTCTCAGAAAGCCTCCGATTGGCCGAATTCGTTCCGCGGACAAACGTTCCTGATTGGCCAGATTCGGTGCTAACGGCGCACCTGTAATTGGTCCATCTCGTTAAACAAAATAACATAAAGCCTGCTTTACACGCCCGCGTGCAGAAATAATAAAGCTCGCCCGCACCTACTTATCCGGCAAATATTTAATTATAGAGTATTTAACGGGTTGTGAAGCTTCTCTTTATTATAAACTTTAGCAGATAGATATTTTCGTATAATTTTTCAGCAATGTCTATTTGAATAGGCCAATATCGTTACAACCCCTTCTTACAATGTTCCCTCCTCCCATCACTTAGATACCCCCTCTATTTCCACCCGACCCGTATACTAGAGGTACACTCCCTTACACTTCAGGCTATGCTCACCAGAAGAAGAAAACGGATGTTTTTGAAACATGTGATGATATAAAAATGTTCTCGGGTTTTCACGGTCGTTCAGAATTTTCTGTGTATAGTTTTCTGGGAGATTTTGCCATGTATGTGTGTCCTCTCTGGCCGACGTTTCGGTTCCCATTGCAGGGACCATCATCAGGGCTGATGTTGTACCCCTGCAATGGGATTGGAAACGTCGGCCAGAGAGGTCACTTATACGTGGCAGAATATCCCAGAAAACTACACGAAGAAGACGTGATGAGATAGGTACCAAATAAAGGTTTATAAAAAGTAGTGGAAAAAGCAAAACATTGTTTTCATTTATGATGAATTGTTTTATAATTTTTTATTTACATTTTTCATTTTATTATGTATCATTAAATTAAACCTCCATTGTCATTAGAACAGGCATGTACCATAACATTTAAAAGTGTAACATACAGTTAATCGACTTGCCATTAATAACACATTTCATAAGTTTTTCCTATCATCATAAATCTATTATGTTCTGTTCCTTTTGTTTCATGTGTAATAATTTGTGTGTAATATTAAAATTATATTTTTTATGCTTATATGGCGAACCAGGTCTTTCACACGCAACTGTTTATGCTATAAAAAACTCTTATTGTTATTTTGTAGGTTAATTGTTAGATATAAATAATTTGTGCTGCCCACCATCGCTGGTTTATATTTTGATTTTGTTAAGGTGTGTTATGGTGACATCTGGGTGGTGAATGAAATTCCGTTTCGATGATATTATGTGATAAAAAGCGACACTTGGCGCACTATCGGTCGTTTGTATAATAATCCAGACCCAATATTAATACGAGAAAGATCTCTACTTTGTTAACCTATAGTTTTGCGAATCATTATTATTTTTATATAAATACTAGCTGGTCATACCCGGCATTGCAAGGGTTAAGGATTAAGTTGAAAATAAATTTGTAGGTGGTTCGCAAACAAAGGTTCCATTGTTTTGCAAAGCCTCAAATTAAAACAATGTTTCCACATAATCAAGGCTGGGTTGTGGCCTGTTTTTAGGGAAAAGCAATGTCACCTATATTACCCATCTATTTTTAAAGAATAAGTTTGCAAATTTTGAGTCCGATCGGTCGAACGGTACAGATTTTCATTGGAAATATATCAGGGGGAGGGGAAAGGGTAGAAGAGAAGGAGGGAAATGTCACCTATGTTACCCGGCGGGTCCTAAAGCATAAGTATGCATAATTTGAGCAAAATCGGACAAACGGTGTAGATTTGTATAATCGGTTGCTTGCTGCTCGGTTCAAACGTTTTAGCAATCAAATCAAAAGATTGAATTTGATAAAAGCAATCAAATCAAAAGATTGAATTTGATAAATGTTATAACTACCAATCTAAATATTTACCAATATTGAAAGAGTAGGTACCTATGCCTTTTTTTTCGAAAATTCGAATGCAACGTTGTGTCAAAAAGAACTTTAGGAGATTTATGATTTTGGGCAATCGAAAATTTATATTTTCATTTATATACATAAATAGTAGGTATATGAAAACAAATTACGTATACAAAAACATCCTCGTAATCGAATGCAACGTTGTGCCGAAATTTCAAAGCAATCGGAGAAGAACTTTCAGAGTTTATCGATTTTGTATATACATTTTATTATACAAAATTATACATTATTATACAAAAAAACATAAATTTTTATTTATATAGATGGAAGATGGAGGAGTAATCCTCTCGTACCTCGCAGGAGCAATCTCGTAAGATCAAACATACATTTTTCTTTTAATGACGTCGAAACTTATATGCAATGAAACATTAGTAGCATCATTAAGCCAGGCAATGACAGGTCGCAAGTCCTGCATACGCCCAAAAAGACTTCAATACATATTTTTCCTTATAAATAGCTTCATCTCTACGAGACATGTATATTTTTTCAGAATTAGAATCAGTAGTCTTTGATTATGAAACAATTCTGTAAAGATTTATCACAACCAAATTGCGAGGCTCGCTTTCAATAATGTAAAATGTAAGCCTTGTGCGCCGCATGAAGTCTGTTCCGAAAACAATTGAATCATAGATTAACCCTTGCTGGCTGGCGCAACCGTCCCTGTTTCCATTTGTCACGCGCCAACTTCGCTGGGCGATGTGTGGGGGAGCTTCGGTACACAGCATTTCAGGCGTAATTGCAGTAAAGCATTCGGAAGCTCGTGAATAAAGCAACTAAACTAGCAGAACTAAACACAAGAATGGCCGGAACCATTTGATGGGTCATTAATCACCCGATACCGTGACGAGCATCACTCTTTTCACGAGCCTTAACGGATGCGGACTTTTTCTGGATTCAAGGTAGGCTGGTAAGTACATACGCTTTAAAAAATAACAAGTAACTAGCCGTACATTTGTGAAAAATCACGAGACATAATAATTATAGGAAGCTGATAATTCATGAATAGAAAACCATTTGTGTTTTTTAATTGTCTTTATTCGTTTAAACCTAATACTAAATATAGTAAAATAAAAATGTCAAGACCTTGTAATTTGGTGGGTCGGCCCGCGCGTATTGCCTGAGCCTGAGCCGCGCGCTGATTGCGTGGTACACTCGGGCGCTAGCGCCTCATCAGTGTTATTAATTTGATTCCAGCGTAATTTCAGCAAGTTATGGACCTTACAGATAGACAGACAGATAACGAAATTATTATATTTAGCTTGTGTTTTTCAATATGATTTCTCGAAACCGAATACATCGACGATCCTTATGTAAATTCGGACATCTACCAAAAATGCATTAACATTGTTCTACCAATACACAAAAAATATCCCGAATTACAAAATTCAAAAGAAAAAAATCACCTTTTTTCAGAATAAAAAACTGACATTAAAGTGGACAAATACGTTAAAGTAATGCCAAACTTCAAACAGCTCTCATGTGAATTTGTGTTTTTGTAGATGTCTTAGTTTACATAGGGAACGTCGATATTAAATACATATAAAATGCAATCTGACACGCTGGCAGCACTGCCTCGCGCCCTCCGCGACATCGACTATTTAATTACAGAATCGAACCGTAGTACTTCACTTGGATGTATTATCTGTGAGCTCTCATGAAATATTCAACGTACTCGGATGTTAAAGGCGGGATCCCTTTGCAAAGCATAGGTCTACCTTCTGATATTCGTCCTCATTACCTACAATCCTTTGCAACTGACCTAGACCCCATACACACTCCAAACTCAATACAGTTCTCAGCGATGGTTCAAAATCAATATCTTAGTTTTAATCACAGAACGAAGCTGTGGTTTCAATCAACAAGACCTTCAAGGTGCTCCACAGTCGCTATAACATGGTCCTTCGAGTTGAAACTTTTCTCGCCGAAATTTTTTTGAGACTAATGTCCTTCGCCACAATAATATATTTATGATATTTCGGACTCAATACACTCTTTGAAATACGAGGGATTGATGACGGGATTTTGCTCCCATGAGAATATTTGAAGACACCTATCAGTTTTCGTAGTCCCCGTGTTTCAAAGTTCCGCCCTTTCTCACCTCATTCGTGCTGACATGACCTTCTACCGTTAGGACCAATCAGCATCATCTTGTGTGTTTTTTTAAATGTAAAATGATAGAACTATAAATTTAAATATTGCTACGAGACTGTAAAAACGGAAAAAAACACACATAATTGAAGTCTTTCGAACATTCTAGTAAAATTTTGAAATAGCGAAACAATGCCGGAATATCGTGTCTTTATAAATGCGCGACAGCATCGCGCATAGAATCAGTTGTTTTTGACAGCGAAGAAAAATCATATAAAGAGAAAAATAGATAAACAGGTGGATATTGACAATGTATCTACTGTCGTTTGAGAAGTGTTTGTTTCATTTGATCCCTCTATCCACTTATCCTTATTCATTCACACAATACACATCACATGCCGACACGAGAAGATGCTTCTGAGCGGGTGGGTATCATCTCCCAAACACTTATCCTAAGTTCTACAATATAAAGTCTAAATGGCATATAAATAAAAGTAGGCTTCCGCCATAAAACTTCTTTCTTTCCTGTATAATATAATCTCTGAAGGTAAATTTGGAAGAAAATTGATACATTACACTGTAATAAAGTGTTTATCTTCTTTGAAATCTGAATTAGATAGAAATGTTAAGGTATATTTTTCAAACAGAATGAATGAATGACTTGAATGAATGAAATTATAAAATTTTAATATTATTCTGGATTATGTAACTTCATTTTATTATCATAACTTTTGCGAGTATCTACTTCGAATTGAAATTTGTATAATTTTATGTTTTTGAAAATAGAATTGCTCGGGTAATAATAATCTTTGGGCAATTGAAAATAAAAAAGGAATTGGTATAATATAATAAAGATGAACCATTTAATAATAACCAGATTTTTTTTAAATTTTCATAATATGAGGGATATAAAAATAAATGCAGAAATATCGCAAATAAGCTACTTACGCAAATAGCTAAAAAACAATATTTCTGCCTCAATTTTCCTTTTATGTACGTGTATAAATAAATATTTGTGTATAAATAACTTTTAAATATGGATATTGCTGTTTGTATCAAATAGTGGACATTGATACTTTTGCTATTTACATAATTAGATATTGACATCTTTGCTATATTCAGTCTAAAATCGATTCTCACTTTAATATAAAACGGCTATTTTGTCACGTGCCATATCCTTGGAGATTGATTGGTTGAAGTGGATATTGCTGTCTTTGCTTTTGATAATTAATATGGAAACATGATTTTGGAAGGAAAGATTTATTTTTTCTATAATATCTGGAATTCAGCACATTTTAAATTAGTTATCTTCTGTGACTGCATTCAAAACATTTTTTTGGATATTGTTGTCATTAATTTCGTACCCCGCATGTGTGGAAAATTTACATTTTTCTTCGAAAACATATTCTGCGACATTTGTATATACGCAAGGTTGATTTGATACCATTTTATGTAGATTTTTTTATATTATTAATATCATCATGTAGAGACATTTTTTATAATTATATTTCCTTAAATAATAATTATAATGAGTATTAATAATAATAATAATCCTTAAATAAATGAAAATAAAATTAAATGAATAAAAATAATAAGTGAAAAATATTTTTTGCATATGCCCGCAATTTTCAGGCAACATTACAGAGAAAAATATAAAGTTGATACCGGTTTATAAGTAACTATGAAAATATTAATAGATTTTTATGGCATAAAGGTATAAAATACCAAATTAAAAAAACACATTTTTATGAAGAGAAAACATTATTATTAAATATAAAATATTTTTTTGAAATAAGTAATTAAAATTATTAGTGAAAACATAGTTTCAAATCGGAATAAAATTCAATTCTTCCATAAAGAAATACGGTTTTTTAATTTACCGATATTTAGCAATGTTTACTGAAAACCAGTAATACCTACCCTAGTATCTAGGAACGATCTTTACTACCCAGTACTAGTTTGTTGAGTTATTTGCCTTTTTTCTTTCGCTTAGTGCTTGTTTTTAGGTTATTTTCGCCAAGAAAGAACAAAGCTACTTTAAAAATTTCTCAAATGGAAAGAAAAGCCTGATGAAGGGTGGGGCTGGTGAATAGGTAACCCCAAAGAAAGGCGCAGTTCCCGAGTACCTACCCATATACCTGGAACAATGTAAAAATATGCTAATTTACATTTAATTACCTCTAAAGCGTACCGGGAAGTGCTAATATAATCTTACGTGCAATTTTCACATCAGCGGTTCAGCACTAGGTGACCGGGTCGTACATAGTAATAGGTGATTTTTTATTTATTTATTTATCTTGAACATAATACATGTTGGTAAGAAAAGGAGTTACTCATATCACTAGGATAAACCTGTGCCAAGATGAGCAGCTTACAATAAATTGAAAACAAAATTGTAGATATAAATATAAAATATGGATAAAAAAATAAGTTCCTAGATATTATTGTATTATTTAACAAAAGCAAAAGCGAAAGTGAAAAAAGAAATATATATAAAAATATGTATGTTCGCGTATATTAAATAGTGAAAAAAAAGGATTAATGATCAAATAAATTAATTGAGATCTGCTTTGCAGAGTCAGATAGTTATGCAAATATAGTTAACAATAATGTCCTCACGAATCATTTTGTGTCAGAAAAATAACCACAAAAGTAGGGTGTCTACATTGACTTAAAAAAAAAAGATACCCAAAGACATTTGAATATCATTTTTATCATTTAGCGCTGAATCATTTTTTTTTTAAATGACACTGTATTCGCAATCTTAATGTTTTCGAGAAGAACATTAAAGACCAAAGGAGCCTTGTAAAAATCTCCATTGTTTTGGCATTTATTGGCTGATAGATTAGGGAAGAAAACATTCTAGTATTGCGTGTTTTCGGGTTCTTTTAGCAATAACGTTGTTTTTAAAGAATTGGCACATAGTCTGAATAATGAAAAAATATATCTAAATAATTTATCCGAACCATGTGATTCGCCAGTTCTTTTTACATATTTTTTTTTAAATTGTCTATTATGCTTAACGCTTACATTACAGACGTACACTGTAATATATAATTTTAATGGAAATAATTCACATTGCATTTTTAACGCATTATCCTTACCCATTGTTAAATTTGTGTTCTACGTCAAGTGACATAAAACGCATGTTGAGAGCATTTTCGTAAAAGATTTAACGAGCACTTTTTATTGTTATATTGTTTTCCCTACTACAAAAGTTTTCCCATCCCTGCCATACCGCCTCCGTTTGCGATTTTCTTGACCCTCCCTCGCAAATATTTAAATCAGAGCAACGTGTGTTTTAATTTGCATTAAAGGTATTTTATTATTTTCAAACGCAAATAATCGTTAGAATCCTGTTCCGTGCATATCGTCAATTAAATCTCGGGACTTCATTTGCGGCGCAGCGGCCTAATGACGCGCGCCATCAAATACAATGTGCATTACTTTTTTCATTTTTGTCCGCGATAACATCAAATGTGCGCCGGCTATGGTATTAAGGCATGAAATAATTTTGCACGGAAAATGTGATAACTCCCTAATAGGAGTGAAATTATTTTTTTATCGTGTTCGAAGTATAAGTTGGCTATTATTAAAAACTAGCAGAAACAACCGGCAATTGACGGTTGCGCACGCTGGGTCCCATGAGCGGGGGTGTTCTTTTTCATCTTGGACGTGATACTGACCTGTGGTATGTACTCGTATGTAGCCTGGTGAAGCGAACGCCGGAGTGTATACTTAAGTTTTGTGAGATATTGAGGAATGCTAAAGAATCCACGACAAAAGGTTCAAAGCGTGTGGCGGGCCGTCATCCCTCTGCGAACGATGTCTTGTAGAAACCTTGAACTTTTCGTTATAGTGTGGGTATCCCTGAGAGGTTCTTTTCCGGGAAACTGAATGGGCAACAGGATAGTTCCCTTGAGTTTGTTCTGTTTATTGGAATGAAAATCTGCTGGATGGGAGTTTTTGTACCCTAATAAATATTTTAAATTTTTCCCCATTTACACTTGTAATTTTTTTTAGTCAATATTTTGATTATATTTTGTATAATTTTTTGCTATGTATAATGATCGCTATTTTCTTATATTTGTTTATTCTATGATGGTGTAGGAATGCTTTTGTGTTTTTATAATATTTGTATTTGTACATTTTTAACCTAACACTGCATCGTTTTATTTGTATTTTTAAATAACATTTGTGTATATGTATTTTATAAATTATTTGAATGAATATTTGTAATTCCATCAGGGATAGTGAATAATGTATAGAATATGCAATATAAAATTTAACCTGGCATCAGTGTTTGAAGCGCTGATATAAGGGCACTTGTTCACACTAGTCCTGGTAAGAGAGAGGTTGTAATGATTCTGGTAGATAGAGGGCATCCTAATCAAATCGAGCGGACTGTATTTAATGTCGAAATGATGTTCAATTAATATTATAAAGCATTTTATTGTATTTCAATATAAATCGTTCTCCTGGTCACGGTAAGCACTGTGATGAATCCTATGGGGTGACCCGTCAAAAATACGTCGTAGAAAATAATATAAATTTCATTGCAATGAATAAAGTCATTTGCCGTATGATGTTAGCGAAAATAGTTGTATGGCGCGGGTGGCAACGGCTGAGGTCGACAGATACACTGTAACTATAAAAGGATCGCGGAATAAAATATTATACCTTCTTGAAATATTATAAATAATGTATTCTATACAATATTAATACTCTGCCTGTGCTAACTATACATTTAACTAAAATATATATTATTAACTGGAAATAATTATTCTGTGAAAATTGCGCTTTTGAATGCAAAATTAACTAAAAATATTAACTAAAATATTTCTAACATCTTGGGTTCGCATACTATATTGAAAATACCTAATGCCCTTTGCATTTACTAAGTATATTACCTAAATAGCCACAGCTATACCATCCTGTCCGTCAGGGACGAAACATAAAACATAGTTATATTTCTAAAAGTGCTACCTCTTACGCGACAAAAATACCTATTGCAGTCGGGCTATGAATATGAACTATTTCCGCCTCATAATGGCGCCTGGAACCAATACTAAAAACCTCACTAGAAATAATAAATGCGACTAAATCTCGATAAATACAATATATACTATTCGTAATACGTCGTTGAATTGGCACATGATTCGTCTAATGGATGAAGGACCCCGTTGTGTATCGTAATAACTTCAAATTCTTTTATAGGAGCAGTGTGGAAACAATTGCATAATATTACGTAATAAAAACATCTAACGAACCTAATAATCTATACATTTATGTTACAATAAAATACGTTCACCAGAAGAATTCGTGTATTAGAAATAAAACATTTCCGTTTGGAAACAACCCAATAAAATCAATCGAACGGCATAAAGAGGAGAAATTCACATATTAAATAACACTGAAACTAATAATTTTAAACACTTTATATTAACATATTCTTACCTTGAATGGTGTCGTCTTAGACGTGTATGAACCTGTTCATATTAATTCCTGGGGAAAATAATACATATATTTGCTATCTACGAAATAAGACATTTTTGAAACGAAACTTCTTTATAAATAAGTAGATAAGGTCTCGGGGATGGTTTGTTCGAAAGGATTCTACAACAGCCCGTGAGTTTATATGAAATAATAGTTTCTTTGAATGCTAAATTTTGGTTTTTTAAACCCTCAGCATCTCTGCTGAGAGGGGTTGAGGCTCCGCGCCCGCCTAAACCCGGTGACCGACTTCCTAAGTGACTAAACGGCCCCCCTTGTTCCTCCGGAACTTACTGCATCCCGAGACTCTATCTCTTCTTTACGAGATGTGATCCCGTGACGCCCTCTTTTAGGCTTATAATTGAGAAGGCCGTACTCTTTTGGTACGAGTTTCTGATGATGTGTGTTGTCTTGAGGCGCCTTTCTTTTAGGCCGGTGTTTGAAGAATCATGTACTCTTTTGGTACGAATTGATGACGACATTAGCCTCCTTTGCGGGCATAGTCAGCGATGTTACAAATTATTGTGCAATCTCATTATGCCTTTTCAGAATGGCGTCCCACGATTCTGCATCTTGCAACATTTACTTTGGACAAATGTTAGAGTGTTAGTAACATATTTATAATATCCCAGCTATTCCATATGAGTGAATGATTTTTATATTTATTCTGGCCCTGTCTTTCTTACAGAGGACGAAATAGAAGTTAACGTTTTCTATCAAGGTTTTACAGCATTCAAGCATGGAAATCCTTCCAAAGACAAAGGGAACCTTTTTGTTGGTTTAAGTAGTTTGCGCCAGATGAGGTTAGGTGGTCGGTTTATTGACGACCCCGAGCAACAAGGAGGACCCCGCCTTTAAGGGGCCCTGCAGGGGCTTGTGCGGGTTCCACGCCCAAGTGCCGGCAATCATCCACCCCTCAGCCAGCTAGGCTAACACAAACCAGATATCCCCAATCTTTAGTTAGATCTCCCCATTCTGTCCTTTACTCGTCATTCTGAAGCCACTTATTAAGCCAGATGTACCGAGGTACTCAAATCATAAAGACTTGGCTGAAGACCGGATTGCGCAATACTTATGCAACACAATTATTATAAGGCTACTAAGCATTTCTTATAGAATTACGTGTATTCAATTATTAGTAAAAATAGTTTGAAAATCCCCATACTTTAAAATATATTCGTTCGGAAGAATTTCTCGTACGATTTGGATTGATATCTGGTTATGCAATACATAACGCGTCGACAATATTATGAATCTATTACGCACTGCTTATAGAGCTCCGTAAAATCAATTGTTAATACAAATGGTATGAAAATCCCCAAGCATCAAAATATATTCGTTTGGGAGATATTCCCGTACGAATTGAGCCAAGATCACACAAGAAATCGTGATATTAATTATACATTATTGCTCCGATTTTAAATCTTCCCAAAATAAATACATTTCAATAGTGAAAATAATTAATCGATAGATAATATAAATGTGTTCCTTAGCTGTTACACAGTGGCGGTATGATCCTCTCTGCTACTGATGAATGGTAGATTCCTCCATAAGTCCGGGCAGCAACTCCGTCCGCAAATGCTGTTCTGGAACTCAGGGCTCCGTCGGTAGTCTGTTGGGCAGCGCTCCCGCTCGCAAGTCTGGTCTCGAACTGAAGGGGCTGAGTATATCGTGTTCGCTCCTTTTATAGTAACGATTTCACCATACCTCTGAAATCCACGCTAGTGCAGTGACTCATCCTATGCCGATGACCTCACCGCCGGCGCTCGCCATTGGCCGGATTCAGTCATCAGGACGGTCGACTCCGGCTCAACCCGTCGAAGGCAAAGCGCGCCTGTGATTGGTCCGTTTCGTTAAAATAATAGTTAAGCACCCGCTACACGCGAGACTTACTGTTCTGATTCATAAATAATAAAGGCTCGTTCGCACCTACTCACAAGGTCGAGTCTATTAGGAGTGGCAAACGATATTAATTTAACACAGAATTATATCTATGGTATAATAAAGATCTAAGAAATATTACTTGTATAGCTGAATATTCAATATTTTGTTAGCCTCTTGTAATACATAGAATCTTAAGAAGAAATATATCAGGCTTTTACTTTTAAACGATTCCAAACAGAAGAAATATATTTTTGATGTCCATACTTGACTTTTTTGAATATTATTATTTTAAGATTTTCTAAATTTATTAAATCTATCTCTATGTCGACCATCACAAGGTTATCATTCCCAATCAATGATTTCTGATAGGTACTCGAGTTTTATATACTTTACAAATCTTTCTAATGTTAGTAAAAGTTGGCCTTGACACAGATGCCTTGACACGCGGACAAATTATATGTTTTGCTTGCATCAGTGATAATTTAACGGTAAAAGCAATACAAAAACGTCTACTTATTTTAATATTGCTATTAAAAATATTTACATATTAAATATTGCATGTATTTTCTACAGCACATTGGTAAAATTATAGTATGTGGATCCAAAATTATATATTTTATAGCACAGTTGTAAAGATAAAGCATATTGTCATAACGAGTCTTAATCCATATGTTAAAAAAATGAAAATGACAATTTAATGAAACCTTACCTAACCTAACTAAAGCTATTTAATTTAACAATCACAAATACTTTTTTAACACTAGAATATGGTTGAAAATAAATGTTCTTCTCTTACAGAGAATTACATAAGAAATTACAAAAGAATCTCATTAGCTTACGTGGTTACATGAGTTGTCGATAATACAAATGTTTATACCTGAAACATTACGACAGTACAGAAACCCACAAGGTCGACCGCTTACCGCCAAATAAGATTACGCAAGGAAGACGAAAACCGATCTTACATTGCGAGATTTTTTTTCAATTAGCAGACACATTAATTTATATTTTTTAAGTAGTATATAAATTTTTTTCTCGAAAAATTATATACGAAATATTATTAATATTTAAAAGATAAACTTTGTGGTCAGCCACTCTAATAAAATATTATTTATGTTAGTAAAAAACCACTTGCGTAGATTTTTGGTCTATCGGTTTTGAAACGTTCCTGTCTCTTCGTCAGGACAATCGCTACTTACTACGCCGTTATATGTATTTACATGCTAGTGTAGTGGTTGTCCTGATGAAGAGACGGGTGTGTATCGAAACCGGTTGACTTAAAATCTAAGTGGTTATATACTAATATAACAAACATTTTGTTATTTAAGTAATTTTGAATATAGAAATATTTAATAATTTAAATTTCTTGGAAATTGAAAATTAAAATAAAACAGAAAAGAAATCGAGAGACTGTAAGAGCTCGTATTTCACCTCGTCCTTTGTAGCGTAGTCCGGCAACTGTGAAAGAATCTACGTAAATACCAGCAATTGTAAATTCTGTTTGAAATAGCCATTTGCATACAAATTGTGTTCGTAAAATGCATAACGGAATAACATTATTGTTCATTGTGTTGGTCTGGAGGTAGTTGTAGTCAAGAATTTTCTTGTAAACGGGCGTCCAAATGAGTAGAGCTTTTTGATTTTTCTCACAAAGAATTCAAATTACGGACCACGTTTCCGAGTATGCAGTGCAAACAGGCTATAAACTTTGAGGTCAGAAAAATATTCGAACGGATGTATAAATGTAATTTTTGTTTTTAAAGTTTTTGGTTTAGGCTTCTATGACTCAAAAATAATAGAAAAAAGAAGAAAGAGAGAAGTAAAGAGGAATGATCTATCCCTTGAAGTGCAGCGGATACATCTGCACAGTATGTGAAAAATTATGATGTTCGAAGATACGACTACTCAACTTGGCAGACGTCAAAGTAATCCGTAATGTTGAGGCCTTGAAGGTGCGGCTCTATAGATGCGTACTAAAAGATTCCTGAGTGAATAGAGTTACGAATGTTGAAGTCCTCCGGTGTATGGAAAAAAGTCGAGAAGTGCTGCGGACCATCAAGATATCTCGAAAATCTTGGACCAAAGTATACGCTTAACCAACTCATCATCCAGGGGAAAATAAGTGACTCAACTATAAGAAGAAGGTAGACATTTAGCAACGTTTAGCAACTAGACATCTTAACAACGAGGGGACTCCAATCATACAAAGAGAGATCTAGGATGTGCTTCGATGGTTGAGTGGAGTTTCTTTGATTCGTGTAGCCCATTGGAGTCTCCCAACTTAAAATAATATGAAAATCCATCTTTCTGGAAGTGTTTGCATTGTTCGCAGCATCGATTGCGGGCCTCGGTAAGAGTATAAAAATTTCAGCTCTAGGTCAACGTTTTGTATATCGGATTTTTGTATCGTGACTTTTGTACCACTGTTGTTTTCTTAGAATTTATTCAGAAACTTAAAGTTAGCAATAAAGAATTTTTTTATTTTATTTCTTCACAGTTAAAAGTTGTAGGTATTTATTACAAAAACCCCGAGGTTCATATACATTTCGTATTACAGATCTTTTCGATCTATCAAATTTAAATTATGGATTAAGCTTTTAGATGTTGGATCTGGATTCTAGATGGAGAATTAGGATTCTGAGCTTGGTTGATAAAGACCGACATACTAAGTGTATATTGTATCAGGTTTATGTATCATTGAAAGCAGCAAAAACTTCTCATAATGTCGGTATCTCGCTATTCTACCTTTGTCACCATGATCAGCTAAGGCGAGAATTCGGGTCGTATAAAAAATAAGTTTTCGGTTGTCTAAATATTTAAGTCTTGTATTCTTCAGGCACTGTTAAATACTAAGAAGCCTAAGGCGCCATCTTGTAGAATGTTACTGTCAGTGGTATTTGACAAAAAGGTACAATAATTAAAAAAAGACTCTGAATTATCCGTTGGGTTAAGAAAAAGTTTACCCGACGGAGAATCGCGTATAATCTCCCCAAAAAACTCATGTTTTGTATTTGTTCAAAAAATAGGAATTATTTACTGCCTTGATTAATTGGGAGTGTGCTGTAATAAATAACAAAAACCGCGTCGTTAGTTAAAGTGCGGTAAACAGAATATCAAAATCTGTTTCTAATTCGGTATCATTTTTAATAATTACATTTTGTAAAGTATAAAACAACTGGTGCATTTCGATCGGAACATTATTTATTGAAATCGTAATAACCATCATGCCGTTTCCCCGAAGAGGTAGTCGGAAAGGATAGAACGCCATATTCTGATATCTTGGCACAATATTTTTGCTTGGGCTGCATTCATACATTTCGTTGTCTGTCCGTCTGTCCGTCTGTCCGTCCGTCTGTCTTTCTGTCTTTTCGTCCGTAACTTCATGAAACGTCCGTAATTTTATTCGAATTCACGGCTAAAAGGCGTTTAAAAATACTATAAATATATACTAGGGATTAGCAAAATAGATCCAATATTCCGTTATTTTTGACGGGTTACAGCTATCCCAATTATGATAATTTCGCTGTCTGTAACTTATTCATAGTATTTTTCTTTCTTTTCTTTTTTCCTCAACTAACTGTAAACCGTCATTTTTGACGGTTACAGCTAGTGTTTACATAAAAGTCACACTCCAATGTTCTCACTGCTTGCACCTGCTCGCCTCGTCCGCACTTTCCTCGCTCACACGCCTCACACGACCAAATCATCTCAGCGATCCTTTCTGTTTTCTATTTATTTTGACTTTTTATTTAAAAATACCATTTACACCTAGAAAAGTAATAATTTCAGCAGGGAGGCAATGTGAAAAAGTCGCAAATCTTTCAATAATATTAAGAAAGTGTCTAAAATTATAACAGAAATTGATACTCGACCCGAATATCCAGTCTCGCAGCACCGCGCGACGTCCTGTTTATTATTTTTCTCTTAGCTATATACAATTCTGACTGCCTCGTAATACTGGTGTGTTGTCTTTAATAAAAAATGAAATATGAGGTAATATGTGTTGCGAGATAAAATAAGGGTATTTATATATTTCAAAAATACCGTTCCTTATAAAAATATTAAGTATTAAATTTATTTACCAATAGATGTTTTAGAGTTTTTTTGTAATTATATTTATTTATGTATGGTATTGTTTTCTTTAGATCAATAGAATTTTAACAAATAAGATGAATTAAATAGAAATATATACTATATGATTAACTTAATTTGTTTAAGGTATTATATAACTATTTTTAAAAATTTCAAATTTACAATATAAAGTATTTTCCTTAAAAAAAATGTGTTCGTTTTATAAAATATGCAATATTATTTTACGATATTATTTCTGGATAACACAGTGTGATTAAAATGTCGGTAT
>JADDOH010006606.1:0-17042 GCA_016648135.1 Agrypnia vestita | reverse complement strand
CAAACTGTTTTGTGCATTTCAGGTATATGGTGCACTTTTTAAATAAAAATACATAGTTGATTTTGAATGTTTAAAAAAAAATCATTATACATTTTTCAAATTTGAATTTATTGAGTGGAGCAGTGTACAAAAATTGTAAAAAAACATTTGTTTTTAAAGGGTTAGCGTTGTCACCTGATGGATCTTATGTATTATCTAACTCAATGGATAACACAATGAGAATATGGGATGTCCGACCGTTTGCCCCAGCAGAACGCTGCGTCAAAGTTTTTGTTGGTCATCAACACAATTTTGAAAAAAATCTTTTGAGATGTGCTTGGGCTCCCGATGGTTCAAAGGTATTTTTAATAATATGACTAGATGTAGGTTCTTATTATAGCTTAAAAATCCTATATTTGAAATATATAGATAATAAAAATCTATTATCATAGAAATTACCCCAATTACTAGCTTTAACCTGTCAAAAATGACTGTACTTTTACAAGTTAGTTCCTAAGGAATAATTTATTTATCTATGTAAAAAAGAAAAGAAAAAAAATCATAAAAAGAAATTTCGTGAAAAAAAATTTGAAATAAATCACTATAAAGAAGTTATGGACGTTATACGAAGTTATGGGGACAGACAGATAGACGGACGGACAGACAGACAACGGGATTATTATCCCAATTGTAATTGGGATAATAATTTTGTTGTCTGTCAGTCCGTCCGTCTGTCTGTCTTTCCCCGTAACTACGTGTAACATCTGTAACTTCTTTAGAGTAATTTTTTTTTAATAAAATAAATAAATACTTATTCCTTAGGAACCGACATGTAAAAGTACCATAATTTTTGACAGGTTACAGCTAGTACAAATGTAAAAACCAATATTTTTGTCTTCTCATCCTTCATTTCTTTATTAATCTTTCTAAGGAATGATTATGGAATAAATACACATCCTCAATGGACAGAGTTGAAGTAAACTATGTTTCAGTTGCATATTTCAATTCAGTCGGTTTCGCATTTTAGAAGCCAGTCTTATTTGAACGTTCACAGTGGTGCCTATTATATATCACCTATTCACCATGTTCAAAATGGAATATAATTTTTAAATTTTATTGTATTTTTTACTTTAATCGATAACATTTAAATTCCAATTTTAGGTGACTGCAGGATCTGGTGACCGTTTTGTTTATATTTGGGATACAACTACTCGTCGAATTCTTTATAAACTACCTGGCCATAACGGAAGTGTAAATGATATCAGTTTCCATCCAAAAGAGCCCATTGTATTATCTGCATCGAGCGATAAACAGATTTATTTGGGAGAAATTGAACCGTAATCATTGTGAAATTACTTAAATTAATCATAATAAATACCTGAAAATAAACAATTTTAAATATAAATTTTTTAATAATTTTTATTTTAATCTTAATAAACATGTGTTTTGTATATATACCTAGGTTCTGTTTAATTAGATGTCTGTTAAAAATCTGCATCACGCAAAGTAAATAAAAAGCTTAATTTTCTGAAAATGCTTATTATTTAGTGGGTAAAGTCAACATTATTGTTGCTTGCATTTAGTCATTTTTAACAACGATGAGGGCTTTATGATAAGTACCCATATTAGGGAAGGAAATACATTTTTATTATTTTCTATTTATTTTTCAATAGTCTCCTTTCAGCTCAATACACTTATTCCAGCGATATTCTGACTTTTTTAAGCTTTCTAAAAATATGATTTGTCAAACTCAGCAAAATAGGCCTCTGAACCACATTTTGCAGAAGTCATTTTTACTTATTTGGAAACAAAAATAAATTGCATGACGCAAATCTGGAGGGTATGGTGGATGAGGCAACAATTCAAAGTGTATCTCCACAGCAAAACTGATCCACAATTTGGCGATTGTGGATAATTGAGCTGGTGAAGGGTCATAATGAAAGGGCATTTTTTTCTTTGCTAAATGGGGCCGATTTTTCATTAATTCAGTATTGAATCGGCCCAATAAATAAGCATAATACTGTCTCATGGTTATCTTTTCCTTCTCCAAATAGTCCGTGAAGATGATGCCCCCCGAATTTTTCCATGGTTACAAACAAACATAAACATGTCCACTTTCAACATAATCAAAACAAAAGTACGAGATAAATCTGTCTGAAATTTTGAAGGCATTAAATAATGGTACGTACGAGGGCAGTCCAAGAAGTACCTAGCCTACAAAATAAAAACGAAAATTTTGGAAAAGTGGCAATTTATTTCTCAACATAATCTCCTTTTACCTCGATACACTTAATCCAGCAAAGCTCCAATTTCTTTAATCCGTCTGAAAAATACGTTTTCTCGAGGTCTGCAAAGTAGGCCTCCGTGGCGGTGATGACCTCCTCATTCGACTCAAATTTCTGCCTGGCGAGTGACTTTTTCAAGTTTGGAAACAAAAAGAAGTCGCACGGGGCCAAATCTGGAGAATATGGTGGATGGGGCAGCAGTTCGTAGCCCAATTTGGCCGTAGCGAGGGCGGAGGTGTGAGCCGGTGCGTTGTCATGGTGGAAGAGCACTTTTTTCTTCGCCAAATGTGGCCGTTTTTTCTGCAATTCGGCGTCGAATTGGCCCAATAATTCGGCATAGTACAGCCCTGTGATCGTTTTGCCCTTCTCCAGGTAGTCGAAGTAGATCACACCTTGTGAATCCCAGAAAACGGTAGCCATCACCTTTCCGGCCGATAGGACAGTCTTCGCCTTCTTCGGAGCATGTTCACCGGGTGAAGTCCACTGTTTCGACTGTTCCTTGGTCTCTGGTGTGTACCAGTGGATCCATGTTTCGTCGACGATCATGAAACGATGTAGAAACTCCTTCGGATTGCGCTTAAACAGCGTCAAACACTGCTCTGAAGTAGTCTCACGGTTTCGCTTGTTGTCCGGAGTGCGCGAACGCGGCAGCCATCGCGCCGACAGTTTTCTTGTGCCCAAAATTTCATGCAGGATATGACCCACGCGGCCTTTTGAGATGCCTACTGTCTCAGCTATCTCGCGCACCTTCAATCGGCGGTCTACTAATAAGAGATCGTGGATTTTTGTTATGTTATCCTCCGTGGTAGCCGTTTTCGGGACACCTGGGCGTGGCTTATCAAAAACCGATGTGCGACCACGTTGAAACTCATTAAACCATTTTTTGACAGTCGCCATCGAAGGAGAAGAGTCACCATACACAGCATCCGAGCGCTCTTTGATTTTGCTGCGCGATTTCTTTTCCAAAAACAAGAATCGAATCACCGACCGATATTGCTCTTTTTCCATCTTTCTAAAATCCGCAGACACGCCCACTTCCACACGCGGTCAAAACAAAACTACGAATCCGATTCAACTGAAATTTTTACAGTAGTCGTCTACGAGAATATACTACATGATAGTAAATTTCTCTTGCGATAGTAGCGCCATCGGGTGGTGAGGCTAGGTACTTATTGGACCGCCCTCGTATGTTGATTTTGCATCAGTGGCTAACTAAACTAACTAACTAAGCATCATGTCTTTTCTACAGGGGTAGGCAGAGAGAATAAAACGCTATATTCTTACATCTTGGCACACCTTAGGTTCGGCTACATTCATACATCTTCTCACGCTCTGCAGTTGTTGAGGCTTTTAACAGGGCCATCCTCCAATATTTGTAGTATTTGATCATGTCAGGTCTTTCGCAGATGCCCTATATTCCTGTTGCCTTCAACACTTGCCTCATATGTTTTCTTAACCATCCTTTCCTCGTACGTTCTACATGACCAAATCATCTCAGCACTCCTTTATTTATTCTGTCTACCACACTACAGCCAGCATTACATTCACTTCTTATTTGTTCATTCCTCACTCTATCGACCACAGATTTTCAACACAAGCGCCTCAGTGACCTTATTTTCACCGCAATCAGTCTACTTTCATTCCTTTTTTGCCAATTTCAGGATTCACTTTCATACATCAGAGTTGGCACTAGAACGCCATTATTTATTGCTAGTCCTGCTTCTTTTGACAAGTTCTTATTGGCCATAATGGCATTCAGAGCACCATTTACCTTGTTATCTCATTTATATTTATGTTTGTTATGACACTCTTCTTTCGGTATCATTCTCAGCCTTGCCGTTTTTACTAAACATACTTCCCAAGTACATCCCTGTTTGACACCTTTTATCATAATATCAAAACAAAATGCCACAAAAATAAATAGACATGAACTAATTTGAATTTCTCGATACACAACCTGGTGCCAGAACTGGTTCCAATATTTTAAAAAAAATTACTATGAGCTTGAAATTTTCGCTCAGTAATCCGGTAAGTCCAATTGTCTGGCATTTTGTAAATCAGCTTTCCTGTAATCCAGCAGATTTGACATTAAACTGCCGGATTACATAGCGGAGAGCATATACGCACGGATGAACATGATAATGAGACCCAACCTTTTATCAATATTGATTAAGTAAACAATGTTACCAATTTTTATGTATATGATTACATAAACTAATAAAGATTCTTCAAATACCGGTATCTGGTGTCCAAAGATTTGAAAAATAAAATGGGATTTTTAGTTAATTCCTATTAGTTATGTTAGATGGCTCAAAAGCAAACACGAAGGAAAGCAATTGATAATGCATGTAAAATGCGTATTCCAAGGTAAAACATTAATTATGATAATTTAATGAAAGTACTTCATTTCAAGAAATTATCATATGAAAAAGATGTCAGCGACATAGTCTTTATATTTAAAACTAGCTGTACCCGGCCACGCGTTGCTGCGGCTCAGTCTTGTTAAATGGAAAAGAAAGAAAAGAGAAATCACACGTTTCTAATATGTTTAATTTTACAATGCTTGTGGGTATTCAATTTTACTGCTTTTCAAAAAAAGCATGTTTTTACCTGTCACAGATGTGACATCTGTATAATAGTAGGCAACATGGTAGGTATATAAGAGCATGGATTCGAATGCAGCATTGTGTCAAAATCAATCCGTGAAGAACTTTCGGAGATTTAAGATTTTGAACAAACGAGTATTTACATTTTTATATATTGATAACTGTTCGTCCCCGGCGTTGCTCGGGTTGAAGATATAGTTAAAAATAATGAAACCTTTGTGTGGGGACACAAAGGTTTCATTATTTTTAACTAAATCCAAAAGTCTCTAATAAAAAAAAAGGATCCATTTAATCTAGGCTGGGATGGATGGGATGTCCAGGAAGGAATTGTGACCTAAAGAATAAGTTTCCAAATTTTGTGTCTGATCGGTCGAACGGTACAGATTTGAATTGCATTGAATATCATTGCATTGAAAATAGATCAGGGGGAGGGAAAGGGGTAAAAAGGGAGGGGAGAAATGTCGCCTTGTTACCTGCCGGGTCCTAAAGCATAAGTATGCAAAATTTGAGTCCAATTGGACGATCCGTACGGCTTTGCATTGGAAATATGTGAGGGGAAGGGGTATAAGCGGAGGGAGAAATTTCACCTATGTTACCCGCCGGGTCCTAAAGAATATGTTTCCAATTTTTGAGTCCGATCCTTGGAGTACCAGTATACAAAATACTCTAAGGTCTGATTGGTCGAACGGTACAGATTTGCATTGAAAATATATCAGGGGGAGGGGAAGGGGTAGAGTGGGAGGTAGAAATGTCCTAAAGCAATCAACACAATCAAATGCAACATTGTGCCAAAATTTTAAAGCAATCGGTGAAGAACTTTCAGAGATTATCGATTTTGTACAAACAAATATTTATGTTTTTATTTATATAGATTATCAAAAGTATGTTGGATTGCCCTGAACTGATTCAGATGGTCTCAGATTATTCGGATGGATCTCGTACAATATACCAAGACATCACAAAGTGTTCTTTGTAGGGACCCACAGGAATATTTATGCTTTAAATTCACTGTTAACACGCAGGCATCGCCTTGGAAATAAGTTCTTGAAATTCGTTGACATTTCTCATTGTAGGAGCATACCCAAACTAAAGAATTACTTAACCTTTGCATGTGCCAGTAGAATTGAGTACAGTTTAATGGAAACTTTTTAAATTTTTTTTTTTTCTTGAATTAGTACCTTTCTGAATTTGCTTTTTACTTGCTGTTCTTTATTTTTACT
This sequence comes from Agrypnia vestita, assembly GCA_016648135.1. NCBI lineage: Eukaryota > Metazoa > Arthropoda > Insecta > Trichoptera > Phryganeidae > Agrypnia > Agrypnia vestita. The sequence goes on along the minus strand of JADDOH010006606.1, from coordinate 10,952 downwards.
GTGTTAATTTTTTGTAAGTGTTTTAATTATTGTTCATTGCTTTTTTAATAGGTTTTATTTCTATCTATTATTTTTTTGGTATATTTTATCTTATTTATCTGGTATGTTGGTTTAACTATCCTTATTTTATTTTTTTCAAAGGTTTTTAATTATTACTGTTTGCTTTATACTAATCATTGTTTGTTTATATTTATTTAAAGTGTTTTAATGATTAGTTAAGGATAAATTATAGAAGTTTCACAAAGACGAAGCTATTCATATATGAGAAAAGTGGATGGAAGTCTCTTATAGATGGCTCAGGGCTTACAACCTGTATGAACTGGCTTAAGTGATCACTCTACACAATGCAACAAAATGTAGAGGTATCATTACCAGTTGCGAAATCTATGTATACTAACTTGTAAATGAGAAAAATAACAACAGATGTCTCTAGCAGAGACCATTGCAATATATGAAATGTTCTTGATTTGAAATATAGAACTTTCAAAAATTTGATAATGTGTGGATGTTCTTTCAATGGAATTGGTGAACGTTGCATTGTGTAGAGTGATCACTTAAGCCAGTTAATACAGATTTTAAGCCCTGAGCCATTGTATAAGAGACTTCCATAAATTTTCTCATATATGAATAGTTTCGTCTCTGTGAGACTTCTATAATTTATCCTTAATTAAATAATTATTAATTTATTATATTTGACACCCAACCAACCGGACAAAATTTGTGCACAACCCACTATCAAATATGGCACACTCACTGCAAATGCATATTTTGGCGTTTTTCTACGAAAATGTGGGATTTTATTATTAATTTTATGATTTTATGATAATATATATAAATTTATGATAATATAACAAAATTTATATTCTAAACTGCATTTTTAGGGCAATAACTTAGATGGAGCCTTTGTTCTTATATAAAAGTAATAAACTGAACATTATTTTTCAATACCTAATTAAGAAAATACAGGGCTATTTGGAAAATACTAATAACCTCGCAGGACTATATTTCTGCCTTGATTATGAGTCGAAAATGTTCAAGGTATTATAACTTAATATCGATAGTTATGGAGATATGCGACATCAAAGTCACATATCTCCATAACTATTGATAGCTATGGTAGCTTGAACATTTTCGACTCATAATAAAGGCAGGAATATAGTCCTACGAGGTTATTAATGTTTTACAAATAACCCTGTATAAGCATTAATCGACAGACCGCGGCCAAAAAAATCGTTTTTAGTGTTCTAGGCGGCGCAAAGTTTTAAATGAATATTTATATGTTCATAAAATATGTTTTTTTATACGTATAAAGGATATTTCATTATCAAGAATCCGTACTAAGAAAATTAAGAAATATTCAATATTAATAAAGTTATAATGTTTTAAATTTGCAATAAATTTTTACGTTCTTTGTTGATTTTAAAACGCTTTTTATTTATATAAAGAGATTATTTTAAATAGTATATTCTATTAATTCCCGTATTTTGAGGCTTTGCTCACTAAATAAAAGTTATTACAGCGCCGGATTTAAGATAGGATCTGGACCAATACTAGGGGCAAAAATACAAATTATTTAAATAATAATTATTTCCCTTTGTCGTGTCGCTTAGCAACATAAAATAAGAGTATTTTGGCAGCTGCGCCTGTCGAGTTGAAACAAATGAGAACTGCTGTTAATTAATAGTGGTGTGCTATTATGTGTGCGATTGCTATTCGATTGTGGCGATGACGGTATAGTCCGTCTAACTTATCTGAAGAATGGCCAAATTTGGAACTAACGACGCCATATTGGATTATCTACAGCTGACAGACCTTTGACAGACTTTGTTTACAGAGGGGTTCATGACTGTTCGATAGTTTTTTAAGAAAATTTTAGACTGTCACCATGCCAAAAACCATTAAAAGCGGTGTTCGGGAAATAATCTTGAAAATGCACACGTTTTTTGAAAAGGAACAACGCTAAAAGCCCCAATTATATAGTCCGTCTAAGGCCCGGTTGTTTCAAATTCGATCAAAGTAAGCGTAGAGTTTAAACTGAAATTTTACGTTCTCCACCAGACGATCCGTTTTCGTAAAAATCTATGCTTTTATCGACCGCTTACTTTGATCGAACTTGAAACAACCGGGCCTAAGTTGGACGGGCTATAACTGAGATTTAACTGTTGTCCAGGGGTCTGCATCAGCGGCTCGCGAGCCGCATGCGGCTCTTTGCATAGACATTTGCGGCTTTTCAGACATAAAATCCAGCGTCAAAATCAGAAGTCGAGTTCCGTATTTGACAACTGGACACAAATCACGCTAGCTTTTCGGTCTCTCTAGAAATGGTCCTCTAAAAGAAGAAAATCGTTCACATATGGTGTTACATTAAAGAATGCTTAGTAAAAGCATCTGAAGAGCTTTTTCATGACTTTAAAAATAAAGAAGTGATCACGAAAAGAATAAAAGATTTGCCTTTACCTGCGAAAATAGTGCAAGACAGAATTGCCAACATGTCTTCGAATGTAATAGAGCAGCAAGTCGAAGATATTAAGCCATCTTCCGCAATATCAATTGCAACTGATGAGTCGTGTGATATTAGTTATACAGTATCCCCCTTTGTGCGATATATTATGTCGGCACAAATATCAGATCGCCAAGTCGTAACCGCGAACGACCACCGCCACGCTTCGAAAAGCAGGTTCCATGTCCAGAAATGTAGGAAATATTTCGACTCTCATACTGACTACACGCCAGTTCTGGTGCCGCGAACGGCCACCATTGATTCGAAAAGCAAATCATCCCCGAGTCATCGCTCTAATAGAGATTCATTCTCTCTATTAAAATAAAAAATGTGACAATAATCCATATAAATATTACATTATACAAGTCAGTATTTAAATCTCACTATAATAATAACAATATTATTCATAGAGTCCAAACACAGTAAGTCTTTTATTTATTCAAAACACAATACAATTTGCATCATGGTGCTTCAGGGTCGCGCTGACGTCACCGGCCATGCCGCCGGGCGTCCGCACTCAAGATGACGCCACCGGTCTCACGGCGACCGTGTCGAACTATGGAGCTCGCCTTTGTTGATTTCTCAAAAGTCCCTTTTAAGGGCCGCATCTGATCCTGTCCGAAACAGTCCCAAAGAAGAATGCCGCTCAAGAGACAAACATGCGGAGAAGATATTGCGAATGCTATGGAAACATATCTGAAAAATACTGGAATTGACCTAAATTAAATAATTTCCATTGCTACTTATGGAGCTGAATGTATGACAGGCGTAAACAAAGGAGTATTTTCAATTTTAAGGAGAAAGATTGACCACGAAATTCTCACGATCCACTGAGTACATCACGGATGTGATGATACAACGGATGAAAATTTACAATCACGTATTCAATTAAAAATAAGTAGCAATTTTCCAGATATAGTAAAGCTATCAAAAGCGATGCATGGACATCGTTCTTATTACATTTATAAATAAAAAATATCGAACTTTTTTAATATCATTTGCGCGAGCTGTGGCGGCGGGCGACAGAGTGATGGTACCTGTGACGACCAGGACCAGGTTAGCCTCAACAAGCCCTGATTGGTGGATATAGGTCAATGTTTGCGGCTAGAACTGCAACGACTCTCAACCACCATAATATTTTAAGGAGTCGGAGTATGTTCTCTTTTTATTAATCGATAATTTATGTGTCATATTTATAATGTATCGTTATATGCTTCGGAAGTGAGGGGCGAGAGCGAATAATAAATATCGGATATATTTATGCGGGTGCTCATCTCTCGATCTAGCGAATGCAGCTGAAATGACCTGAGAACTATATATGAAGAATATTTATATCTTTGGTTTTCGCAGCGCATAAAATCGCTCGGTGGGTAATAAAATGTCGGAACTTAAATAAATGAACAACCTAAGATAAAAGTCTTAGCAGGCCTATATCTGTAACATTCTATTACGTGCGCGCTAAGTTCGCCACTTTCTTCCTGATTCTGTCATACGGTGCACTAATGGTAGTCGTTATCAATTTATTTTTTGGCCGGGATTACAGACAAATCCTGTTGCATCACTCCTACGCCATGCCGTCAGCTACCTCTGATCTTTAGTCATAAAATTAAGCGTTTGGTGACCGCTGGTCTACAGTATACATCTGTACACAAATATTCGGTAGAAATACCTCAAAAATATATGCTACCTATCTGAGGTAAATATTTTGATTCAAGAACGTATCTTCTCCCCTCTCTCAATTTTAAGTATTTTGGTCAGCGTGAAATTCTCAACCAAATACTACTTTTTGGTCAGTACGCACTGGTACCCTTTTGAAAAAATGTGCTCTCTTAAATTGTGGTACAAAATATCGTAATCTTGTTTAAAAAAATGGGCATTCAATTGTAAACACTAGAAATAAAATAGCAAAATACTCCCCGACCTCCCCTGCACACTATCTTTAGTATGTTGGCGTATGCACAACTTGATGGAACGCGATGCAGCAATAATGTGAACGACCCTTTACATGAAATAAGGTTACCCAACTGATAGAAATTTACACTCTGTCAGCAACTGCTATATTTGTTGACGACTCTGCTGGTGGTGCTAAAATGGCGAATTGTCATAAGTTTAAGTTGTAACAGGTGCGATATGATTAATATTTGGTGTTATGTATTTTGGTAAGTAAATTGTGATATCGGTGAATACGTTTAACTAATAAATAAGTTTGATTACTCTCAACAGGTGAAACTTTACTTATTAATCCTAATATTCCAGTGTGATCAGCTGATATTGTTCTATTTTTTATATTAATAACATAATTATTTATTTGTACTTTGTTTTAGAATGGTTTCTCGTTTACATTATCAAAAATAAACACTCGACTTTACTTGAAGTGTATTGTTTAATTTGCTGCTTTCTAATTTGCCTCTTTCAGACACATCATCAACCTTCACTAGTTCTTTAACCATTTTTTATTTGTAATACTTTTACCGAACTGTCACTCGTTATGCTTTATTGGAAAATATGAATATTTTCTTTTTAGGATGATAGATAATGGCTTCAGGTGCATCATCCCTGGACAGTAATGAAAGTGGTGGTAAGTTTTTTTTTTGTGTATATCTTTTGTAACATTCTGGAGGAGCATTTCCTAAACATTTGTTTTCTTTTGCAAGAGTTTTTATGAAGTTTTACTAGAGACGTCTGTCCACTCTATGTATTGGATTAGACTTTTTCTTTAAAATAACTACTTATTTTTCACAATTTTTTTTCTAATTATTGATAACATCAACAATCTTGAAAATATTTGTTATAACAGTGCTTTTTAATCCAGAACTAACTCAGTGTTCAAATAATAAATTTACTAATAAAATTAACTCTGATGCAATAGTTAATGATTGTAGATGTTAAATATTAGATTTATTAGGTGTTTTTGTTGACAAAACTGTGTTTGAAGGTTCTAGAATTTTGTATAAATTTAATGTTTTTTTGGCCTCTGTCAAATCTGCCAAAGAAAACATGTACATACAAGGGTTACAAAATATTTTTATGGATGTGCATATGTGTCCTTGCATGGTCAATTAGTAAACAAAAGTATGTAGTTGTATTAGTCAAATATGAATGTATTAAACACACATCACATGTTTGTGTACATATGAAATTAATTACCTTATAATAAACTAAAATTTTCCACATTTGTAGGGACAGTTTAATTTATATTACCTGCAATGATTATTAAAAAAACTTGGATCAAATGGTAAAATTACAATTTATCTTTTTGTAATTGTTTTTAGAAATCTCAACATATACAGGGTGTCTCATAGATAGTAGCAAAGAACTTTGGGAGTCTTTTTCATTCAATTTTGACCAGTACAAGAGTTATGATTAGCAAAAACATCAGGGAGTCTTCATCATTAAATTTTAAATAGAAAATATTCTTTACTTTTTGGGTGAAATGTCAGCAGTTACATAGCTAAGCGAAATCAAAGTTTGCATTTTTTAAGTTATCTTTACTTGCGCATCGTGGGTAAAATTTTTTTGTAACGGAATTGTAGCGGGAAGTAACATGTAGTGAAAATGCGAGACCATGAAATGCATTTGAAATTAGTGTTCCGGTAATATCTAAGTATAATAATTTTTTCAAATATTGAGAAAGACTCAAACCTCGGACGCGCGGACAGAAACGTGGCAACTAAGCGACATAGCCACCACAGCTACTACCTAGCCCATTAAAAATATACTATATTACACATTGTAAGAGCAGGGCTTATCTAAAACGAACCATTAATTTACGTCTCCTCTGTGATTTTTCACGGTTGTATGACTAGTAAATAATGTGTTGTCGACCATCTTGAATCGAGTACCAATCGATACTCAATTCAAAAGGTGACAAATGATTGGTTATTGAATTGAAAATTAGATATGTTTATTGATTTGTCGCATCGTATGTCTGCGATGCTGCGGCGGTAAATGTCTTTGAATCGTCATGAGGCATCGATTCGAAGACATTTATCTCTTATTTTAGCTATCACAAACCAATATTTACATTTCACTTCAAAAATAAATATTAATAGCGAGTGTTGAAGGCAACAGGAATAGAGGGCGGCCGCTAAAGACCTGGCACGATCAGATACTACAAGTATTTGAGGATGGCCCTGTTAAAAGTCGCAACAACCGTATAACTTGTATGAGAAGATGTATGAATGTGGCCAAATCAAAAGTGGTGTGCCAAGATAGAAGAGTGTGGCTTTCAATCCTTTCTGCCTACTCCTGCGGGGAAACGGTGTGATGTTTAGTTAGTTAGTTAATAATTTAAATGCATTAAAGTGTTTTCAATTATATTTATCGTCTCTCTAGACATCATATTATTGTATTAATTAATTTAATCCAATATATAAATATTAATTATCACAATCACTCCAAAGAAGTATAACTTCTACTGTGCGTCCATGAGTACAAGCTCCTCCAATTTTTTTTCCAATATTTCTGGCTTATTTTCTGTAAAACTTTGGAATATCACTTCAGTAACATACATTGAATACCAAAAATTCATTTGCTATTATACAATTATTATTCAAATAAAATGAAAATACCTTACAAAAAAATATTTTTCAAATTTCTACAAGATTTTGCACATTTTATATGATTTGTGTCAAAGCGAATTAGTTTTTAATATTTAATATAAAATGCTTTCATGATAGTCTAACGTTTTACAAAAAATAAGCGGGAAATATTGAAAGTAAATGCAAATATTAATGTTACTTTTCTCCATGTATGTATGTATGTATGTATATATATTTTTGATCTAATAATGATTGTTATTTTTCTGAACCTGTGCAGACTGTCTCGAGGATGTTACTACTGTCTTGTATTTTAGTTATGCAAGGTTTTCAGGCAAATTTTTAAATTCTCATCTTTTGAATAATAATATAGTCTTAGATTTCTGCTATTCTTGATGGCTAACATTTTTTTAAGACACTTATCATCAACTGTTAACTATTTTAATAATGCTATTATATACGCAAACAGCAAGGATTTCTTTCAAAACTATAGCACAATTGAAGGACACGTGTTACTGCTCCAATTAAAAAAGTGTTAATACAGGATGTTTTTTTAGAGGTATAGAACTTAAAATTAAATAAAAATCATTGTTATGGTATTGACCTTATTAGAAATATAATTTTATGCTATTAACGTTAAAATATGATTACGATGCAACGATTTTCAAAATAAATTTGCACAATTTTCAATGTTGTTCTGGCATGACTCTGTTTATGGTGAAATTGTCATATCAAACTGAGCACAAATCAGCTGTCGATTTGGCTGTTGCTGGAAAAAGTGTTACAAATTTGAAAAACCAGTCTCAGAAAAACCACATATTTAAACACTAATGGCATAAAACTATCTTTTCAATAAAGCCAATACCATGGCCATTACCATGAGTTTTACGTGTTTTATTTCATTTTTAAGTTCTATACCTAAAAAAAACACCCCGATATTTTATCTCAGTTCAAAATAATACTTTCCGTTGATCCAGTTTATTACATAATTTTAAAAACAGGTTCCGAAGACACTTTATAGGTGGCCATTGTTATGTACGAGCATATCCAGAAAGTAAGTGTACTGAATTTTTGTAGGTTACAAAATTTTTAATTTAAACTTTTTGATGCCTTCCTCGAAGTAGTTTTCCGCCAACCCCTTCGTCTACTTCTCCACCTCCTCCTTTACCTCCTCGTCGGTTGAAAACCTTTTTCTACCCATATGCAGCTTCAGGGAGGTAAAGAGATAATAATCTGAAGGTGCTAGGTCAGGGGAATGCGCGGGGTGGTTCAGGACATGCCATTTAAACGAGACGAGCAGTTCCTTCGTGGCGTTAGACGTGTGCGGTCTAGCACACGGCCAACGCCTTTTCCTTTGTCAGCATGCCTCTCCTCTTGTTCTGAATTGCCCTCCACAATATTTTTAGGGTCTCGCAGTATCTTGCAGAGTTGATGGTCTTCGCTTGAGGCAGATATTCAATCAAAATTATGCCTTGACAGTCCCAAAGCACGGATGCCATGATTTTCTTGGTTGAAATTGAAGGTCTTCCGCTCCTCTGGTAATCATGCACAGACATACGACCGTGTTTAAACTCGCGATACCACCTGTACAGTTGCCGGAAAACTTCTTGAAATTCTTTGGCGTAGTGGGGGAATGCGCAGAAGGCAAAATTTGGGCCTCTTTGGTGGAATGGTATATGCGCAAACTTCCCCCCACTACGCCGTAAAATTTCAAGATGAGACAAATTGTCCCTCAACAGCACGCGCGTCATTGAGTCTACGTGACGTTGCAACATTATGCACTGTTCCGCGACGTCGCACACAACATAGAGCGGCATTTCTACGTGCCGTGGCAACGTTGCCATGCGCATGGTACCCGAGCGAGCTCACTGCAACATTACGCGGAGCGTCAGTACCACGTGGTATGTTTACAAGTGAATACGCATGCACTGTATCTGTCGAGATGACAAGTGGGGAAACGAAATTGTTGAACTCATCGAGCTGTATCGATCGAAGATTGCATAGAATGTCCGTCCTTCTTTCTCTTTGCAGTAAATAATTTCGCATTCTCCTCTTTTTTCTCCTCTTATACTTTTCGATAAACTCATTAACATAAACAGATACGCAGTTGTCATCATAACCTCATAGGGCGACATTTTCGCGACGTGTGGAAAACAATAATTATTTGCAAAAAGGACCTTGTTTTTAATAATATTCAATTTACTACAGTAAAACCTCGTTAATTTGAAATTGCGACCCAAAAAAACATTTCGAATTGCGCGGAACCCCGTTTTCGCCAAATGAGATACTGCAGCTGTCATCATAACCTCATCGGGTGACATTTCCGCGACAATATATGCGAGTCCCGGTGTGTACACGTCAAATGACCGCGTCATTGTCCCCGAAACATGAGCGTAGATGTTGATGCGACATGCCGAGCGGAATGTTTCGCGATTTGTCCCCTAGTGAATACATGGCTTTAGGCTACACGTAAGTGTAGCCAACATGTCGAAAATAAAATTCATTCGGTAGAGAGAGCCTCAGTACACTCACTTTCTGGATACGCCTCGTATGTGTACAAAAGTGATCACTGATAACTTGTCACTCTAATGATAGATTTTTGGAGTGCAGGGGATGTGTGGCAATTGTGGCATATTTTGAATTATATTATTTATAGCTTTGTTTTTATATTTATTTACTGTCATTTAGATTGATTTTTAGGTACCATGAACTGGGGTGAACAGGAACAGGTTTTAATGTTTCTAATTCTATAAATCGACATACGTAAGAAATATTAATACGTGATCTATGTTATATATTTTTATATTCACAATATATCCCTATCCACCTGAATTTGTTCCGGTTGTGAACAACAGAAAAAATAAAAAACAAGCTGTTCCCATTTAGCTTACAATGGAGTGAATAGACATTAATTGGGGTGAGTAGGGACGATAGCTAGGTCAGTAAGACAAATTATATTTTTAACTGATACACATATAGGCATGTAAGTGTGATAAAAATAATACTCAAAAATAAAACATATTTTAATCATCACTTGGACGAGGTACACATTCGTAATCAAAAGCATCATATTTTTCTTTGTAGATAGTCGCTTTACTTTTTAAAGTCCAATACAAATTTTGCATTTTATTTAATGTCACTAGGTGGGCTGACTTCTTTCCGTTGATTTAACTGGTTTCATTTTTGGAAGTTGAGCTCGTTTGGGTACGTTTTTATCTTGATATGACAATTAATTTCTTCATTTTCATCTACATTACATTCAGTTTCTTTTTTCTTTTTGGCTTTACTAAATCATCTTCTTCAATAAATACCTCACAGAGTCACTAATTAGTTATTTATCTTCATTGAACTTAGAGTTTGGTAATTTCTCTAGTGGCTCCTAGGGTCTAGTAGCACTCCCCGTTTTATTGAAACCGGATGATAATGTAATAATAAACCAAGCCATCTTCAGGGACCTAAAGAATACAACATCGGGAGGTTGTGTTGAGTGTAGAATCAGCAGATCAAAATATCATATACAGTAAAACCCCGTTAATTCAAACTTTTTAAAACCCACAAGTCCCCATAGTAAATTAACCCCGATAATTCGAAAACCCCGGTAATTCGTAATTTGAAATAATTTTTAGACCCTTGTGCCATAAATCAATACCCTTTAGTCACATAATTAAATTTTTTTTTAAATTTGAGGAAACTGAAAAAATATTTCGATTTTTTTTCGCAAGTGGGAATAACAAATATGTCAATATTGGGTACTTTAATGGAAATGTCGCGGTCTTCATATTCGCATAATAAACATTGCTTTTACGAAATGATTTCTTGAAATTAGAAAAAATACAGACGTTTTTCACAAAATTAGTGGCTTTTTTCACGAGTTTTACAATTTTCGGCAAATTGCGCAATCGCATCGCGATTTT